>APFE030952436.1:77854-95561 GCA_000404065.3 Pinus taeda | reverse complement strand
GTTTTCATTATTTTTTTGAAATTTTAATGTTTTTGGAGTCATAACAAAATCTTTTACATCATTATTTCAAAATGTTGAAAATCTACCCAAAAAAATTTGTTTTTCCAGCATCAACATTTTTCGTTTTGAGGGTGTTTTTTGCACAATTTTTGCGCATAAAAATTTGGTTTTACTGGCATTTTTTTTAAATGTTGGAAATTGATCCTAAAAAAAAAATCCATCATTCCATTATTAGCGTTTTTCATTTTCAAGTTTTTTTTTGCACAAAAAAATTCGTTCTCACTGCCATTTTTAAAACATGTTCAAAATTGACCCTAAAAAATAAATCATCATTCTAGTATACACACTTTTCGTTTTTAGCACTGTTTTTCATGTTTTTTCGGGGTTTTTTTGGCAAATTTCTCGTTTTGAGTTTATAGTTCCCGTTTCAAAGTTTACATTGTTAAAGCCTCCTCGATTTTCGGAAATCAAGTTGGGGAGAAGAGGTTTAATTCGATTGGCCAATATCTTGGATATTATTTTGTATAAAGAGTTGCAAATAGATATGGGTCAAAAGTGGTGAATGGTGGAGGGCTTCAATTATTTAGGGATAAGGGCTAGGTAAGTGGAGTTAGTGAAACCACCTATTCTATTTTTTGCTAAATACCCATTTGATCATCTTAAGAAGGTATTTTTTTATAATCAACCAGAAGGAGCGTTAGAAAGCTATGGAAAATACATCAGGGCCTGAATCTTTAACTGGTTGGAGATTCCATATGGTTGCATGTAGTTCTTCTTTATCCACTTCTTTTAAGATTTCTAAATTTGTCTCTTCATAGATTTTCTTGGGAATATAAATTATAAATTATTCATAACTTGGATTTACAAGATCAGATGTTAGCAAACATTTGTAATGTTGATGAGCTTCTTGCTTTAGATCCTCTTGTTCCTTGATTTCTATCTTTCCTTCTTTTATTTATTCAATATGGTTTTTATTTTTCTCATTTTTGTGGTATTATGAAAAAAGGCAGTGTTTTGATCTACTTGAATCCACAAATTTATAGATTTTATCCTCCACATCTCTTCATCTTTTTTATTGTTTTGATATATTTCCCAGTGTAGTTTTTTCTCTTTCAACTAATTTTATTTTGTTACTTCTCTTTCCTCTAATTTTTTTTGTACTTGTTCAAGCTCTCTCTGCAACTTAGTTTTCTTTGATGAAGTTCTTTACAGTTTGCTCTGGCCCACATTTTTAAGATTTTTTGAATTTTTTTAGCTTTGTCTCCCATACAAAATTTGGTGAACCAATTATACTTTGTTTCCATACTACTGTGACCATCAATCTGACAATATCATGGGTGGCCCAAAGAAGATTATATCGGAATGGAAGGGTACCCAAATTTCCACTTTCCCCTAGTTTGATTGTTATAGGCTTATGTTCTGAAGTTGTTGAAGGTATTACCTTTGAAGTTACTGCGCTATATTATGATATGACACTATCTTGAATAAGAAATTTGTATAGTCTCTCTTTAATGTTGCCCAGTCCTAACCTTTTGTTACTCCATGTAAATTTCCCATTTTTTGGGACTATGTCCATTAGATTGTGCTTCTCTATGATATTTTCAAGGATATACCTGAAAGGATATGCTTGGTAGCAACCACCTTGCTTTTCATCAGCATTTAGAATCAAGTTTAAATAACCTCCTATTATAATATTATTGTTCGATTCCATATTTAAATTATCAGTCAGGGAGCACCAACAATGCTCCTTATCTCGATAGTGAGAGGGGGAATAGATGTTGTAGAGGTAGACTTGATATCCTATGTTTTTATATTTTAGATCGAATTTGATCCAATGTAGTTCTTTGACATGGAATAATAATTCCCAAGTGGATTGGTTCCACATTGTGCAAATTCCACCTAGAGCTCCTATAGCTTTTATTGATATTCCTTCATAATATTTTGTTTTTTGAATTATATGAGTCATTTCTTATTCAGAGGACTTGGTCTCCTGGATTAGAATTACGTTTGGGCATTCTTATTTTAGAAGATATTTTGTTGCATTGACTTTCGATGGATGCTCAAGGCCCCTACAATTCCAGAAGACCATATACATTATTTACTTTGATTTGGGGCAGAGGGACCCTTCCCATGGACTGTCTGCTGAATTTTTTCCTTATTTCCAATATTTTTTTCGATATATGTTTCGATTGGATGTTGGGTTCCCATTTCCATTTATTTTATTTTTGCTTCATCCCTTTATTCTTTGTTGGTCTTCCTTCTAAACCTCTTGTGTCTATAAGAGAGAATAAGGGAGTCCTTAAATTGATTTCCAGTAAGAATCCTTTCAAAGAGAGGAGGAATAAGACACAAGGGGGGGCTAGAGGGGTCAGGCTGAGGGTGAAGGGGGGAAAGAGAGGAAGGTGCCAGAGGGGAGGGAGGAGGAGGAGGAGAGTGATCAACTAGATGAGGGGGAAAATCTAGTCTAGATAGGGAAGGATCGGGAGGGGAAGCTAGAGAGGGAAAAGGATTGGAATCAGAGGGGAAAATGGGAGGGGAGGAGGAGGGAGGGGCACCCCTTGGAAAGGGAGTAGAGGAGGAGTAGGCGGAAGGCTTGGAAGACTTGGATACTGACTTACTCTTTTTTACTGGTACCCATTGAGGGTCTTGAGATTCTATTGTTTCTTCTACTTCTTTCTTTAAACATCTATTTGAAAAATGACCATATTCATGATATACCTTACATTTGAATGGAATCTGCTCATAGTCCAACTGTTGTATGTGATTCCATTGATCTACCTTTATTTTCACTGCTTCTGGAAGCCCTTTTCCCAAATCGAATTCCACACGGATACTAGTGCAGGCATGCATGTTTTCTTTTGGTTCACTTTGATCAATATATTTTCCAACAACATTTCCTAGATCTTTCACAGATTCATCTCCCCAACAATGAAGAGGGAGGTGGGAAGAAAAACTCAAACTGGGAGAACATTTGGGACATCAAGCTCTGGGTCAAAATCTGAGGTCCATCTGTTTAGATATAAACCTCTGGTGTCCATGAAATAGGGACCATTTTTTAATATTAATTATCTGCCTTATTTAGATTCAAAGTAGAAGGGGAAGAAACCTCTTCCACAAAATTGAATAGATATTTTCCATTGAGTTGAGGGAGACTAGTTTCGCTCAACCCATTTTTACACAGTTTTTGGAGAAGGCCAGAGGCTAGTAAACTGCCTAACTAGACACTTCTTAGAAAAAGAGAGGGCATCCTTACGAGATAGAGAGGGAGTAAGAACAATTTTTGGGATTTCCATAAGTTTTTTAACAAATTTTGAAACAACAGGACGCTCTTGAGGGGGGCCAAGGGAGGAAATGAGGCTAGCAAAGTCAGATGCAGTCTGGGGGGCACAACAGAGGAGCGAGCCCCCTCTAGATCTGACTCCAGAGGGACTATGAGGGAAATCTACAAGAAAGAGAGAGACCATCAATTCAGCAAAATACGATGCAATGCAAGCAACTATATCAAATTTTATAAAACAATATTTTATATAAAAATTGTTTTATATATATATAAATAATTTAAAATATGTATATGAAATTTTAAATCAATAAATTTAATATATATTATTATGTATAATTTATTATGAATTAATTAATTTAATTCCACATAATTTTTTAATTATATTTTTCAATTACAATGAATTGCAAAACACGAAAGTTGAAACTATCAAAATTCTACCATCCACACGTGGAAGGAGATAATTTCATAGTGCAAAACAATAATTGCAAAAAAATATTTGTGTTTATTTGTTTAATGTTTTCATATATTAACTTTCAAACTATGAAAAGCAAGATATAAAAATTTTAAAATAAAAATAAGATAGATAATTTTTAAAATTATATATATTATATATATATACTATATATATATATATATTATAATATTGCAGAGCATCTAGTTGAGGGGTTACCATGACCCGGGTGTTTTGGTCTCAATCAAAGAGAATAGGTTCATTATCATTTGGTTCCATTTATTGATCAACATAGTATTTAGAAGCTTGTTTTTTATTTAGTTATTAGTTAAGTTGTAATTAGGAACAACACAGTTAGATGAAGGTGGTTACAGCCACACTATATTTTTTCTTTTATTTATCTTACAGTTGTCTTTTCATTTAAAAATATATAATGTATATCTTACAACACAAGAAAACCCAAAAAGACCAAAATGGTTACCAACCGTGTAACTGTAGAAGCAACTGAAGAATAACTGTGAACAGTTCGGGTAACTATATGAAAACATACAAAAGCCAATATAATACATTTTTGAAGGGGTTCGATAAACCAGAACAGGAATAGAATACAGAAGTAAATAATTATAAAAAACATGAGCATTTGAATCCATTTGTGACAAGCAATCTTTCGTTTTATTTCTTTTCTTTTCCCTCTAATCACTGTATATGACAGTTAGACAAAGAAACGCGTTTCTTTATTTCCGGAAATATTTTCTAACAGATAGAGATACAACTCTTAAATTTGAACAACGAGAATAAGAAGCATTGCATTAACAAGAGAGCTAATTACATAATCCAAACAACAATACAAGTTCTAGACACACGACACAAACAACAACCATAGAAATGAGCCAACAGATTCAAACACTATAGAATGCATTCATGACAGAGGTAATCCATGTGCACTTGAATCTCTCTTTTTCCTTTATAGACAATTTAACGTTGGCATACAAAAAAAAATATATTGTAAAGTGCTTAAGACCAACAATAGCAAAGTAGAACGATTTCCTTTTCAAGAAAACAAATAGCGAAGCTAGCGTTTGAAACCCTGAACGGCTGCAGTACTTTCAAAAAGAAGAAATTACTTACAGGTGGAACCTAAAGGTCATTGGACACTAAATAACAAATAGAGGAGCCAAATCTCTCAATTCCTAGTAGCAAACTACACTAGTGAAGGACTCGAAGAAGGAAGTCTACAAAAGAAAAGACTATAACAAAGAACGACCCTACCGGTTCCATTGGTAGAAATCTGAATAGCGACTCAATCTAGAGCCAACCCCAACCTGCAAAAGAAACAACAGAGGTATATTAGTGTTTGCGTTCCAAAAAATTATGAGAACAAGTGACGAGTAGTGAAGGTAAGGTCCATAACTTAACTTACCAGAAGGATAGATAACGTCGGTGAAACAAATTCGAAATTGGGTCGTAGCCACAAGAGGGAGCCCTACTCACAAGGAGCGGCTACCCTTAGTATCACAGTAAAACTGAGTAAATGAACTATAGCAAGGAAAGAAAGGACTTACCTTTCCAGTGCCAGTTGAAGCCGAGTACAGGGATCCGTTGTGATCGCAACCTGAAACCCACAGAGAGCTAACAACAGATTAACCAGAAATGCAACCAAATCAATATATACAGAGAAAGCTAAGAGAACAATAGAAATAGCAGCGTCCATGAAGAAGAGTAATAAACCAGGCAGAGGAATCCATAACCACGTGTGGATAAGGCGCCATTGCAAAACTTGACATAGTTGTGGACAAACCACCACAAACCCTCACCGCGAGCAGAGAAAAAACCAAGCACCAAAGTGACAAATGAAAGCGTAAAGGAGGAGTATAGTTGAAGCATGGAGGTTGAAGACTGAGGCAAGGACAAGTGTCCCCTCTCACCTACCCAGGTACCAGCAATAACTGCACCATCAATCCAAAACCAAAAAATATATGTGCTAATCAATTGTTTAGTGTTAACTATGATTGCTTTGACCTGATCCATATATTAATCATTGTTTAATTAACGTTAATCCGCAAGTTAAAGGGTTGGTCCCATCATATTGTAGTATCAGAGCAAGTTTTGGAGGTTTATTGGAAAAATGGAAGTTGGAAGATGAGGACATGGAAGAGGTGCTCGGAGAGTAGCAGAGGAAGGATTGCGGGAGGAAATTAGGATCCTTACTGTCCGTTTGGAGGCAGTTGAAGCAAGAAGGAGAAGGGATCTAGAGGTAGGTGATGACAGCGAAGAAGAAGCTATAGTTGCGACAGATGGATCGGATGAGGAAGGACCAGAAATTAGATTGTTGAGATCGGTCCTATTGGCTAGCAGCAAGCCTAAGCCAGAGATTTCAAATTACGATGGCAGCTTGTCCACAGAAGTTCTGTTGGATTGGATCAGCAAATTGGACAAATATTTCGAATGTGAAGAGGTCAACGAAGATTGAAGAGTTAAGTTCGCTGCAAGAAAGCTGAAAGGACACGCAACCTTGTGGTGGGACAGTGTCCAAGCGGAAAGAAGAAGGATGAATAAGTTGCCAATAAAAAAATGGCCAAGAATGGTGGCCAAGATGAAAGACATATTTTTGCCCAAAGATTACCAGATTGCATTGCATCGGCAAGTGCAGAATCTGAGGAAAAAAGGGATGACAATGAGAGAATATACTGAAGAATTCTACCGGGTAAATTTAAGAGCTGGTTACACGGAGGACACCCCGAAAAAAACAGCAAGGTATGTAAATGGTATGAGATTGGAAATATTAGATGAGATAAGCATTCTTTCCCCAAAAAATATAGAGGAAGCCTACCAGAGTGCCATGAAGGCAGAGGAGAAGATCACCAGAAAACAAAATGCTAAGAGGGGACAGGGAACCGACAGAGGAAGAGGAAAATCCTATGCAGAGGATGAACTGCCAATAATAGTAAAGAGGGCAACAGTTCCAAGACTTTAGGGACAGCAGAAAAAGGAGACAACACTAGAGGAGGAAGGCCATATCAGAGAGGAAGAGGAAATGGTCGAGGCACAGGGGTTGCCTATCAGTGCTACAAGTGCCACAAGTGGGGGCACAGGTCTTTTAAGTGTCCTGAAGTAGAACAAGCTGGTCAAAGAGGAGTGCATGTTGCACAGCTAGAGGAAGTAGAGGCACCACCCCAGGAAGCAGTGCAGAGTTATGAAACTTAAATTAAAAAGTCATTTGTTGCATAAAGTTATTAATTTATTTTATATTTATGGATTATATATTTAAATTAATAATCATTTTAAAATATATATGTCTTGAATACAATTTAATATTTTAAAATAATTTTCTTTAAAATTAAATTATTATTATATTAATTATATTATTAATTATATTGTTGGGTGGATTTAAATTAATTATATTATTAAGTATATTTAAATTAATTCGATAATTCAATATGAATTCTTTTACAAAGTCATAATATTATATTGTCCCTTGGGAATATCATGAAAAATGAAAAATTGATGAACAATAGATAATGCAATTGCAAAATAATAAAATGACTGGCGTTATAAATATTTTTAGGAACAATTGATTTTGATACTTTAATGTTATATTTGTTGATCCCATTTTAATAGCGACTATAAAAGTAGGATATTATATTTAACATATATTTGTTTAATATATGAGTTATGTTTTTCATTCATGTTATTATTGATAACGATAACAATAGCATGGTGTATTTAATATAAATTTATTTATAATATTAAATTATGTTCTCTATTCATGTTAATGTTATTTTATTATGGGTTGATGACTTGAAAATAACGTTTCGATATTATTATTATTATAAAGAAAATAACATAAAAATTAATATAAATATACTATATTGAAATTTCATTGGGAAAAATACATTTTCATTATATAAATTATTCAAATAACATTAATTTTTTTAATAAATCATATTAACTTTATTTCAATAAAGTCATCAATCATATATCTCACATAAATGAATTATACAAAGAGTAAATATAATATTTTTTGGAAACATTTTACATAAAATATTGGGATAATATAGACTATCATGTTAAATTTATTGGTTTTCTTTTTTATATATAAAAAATAAATGTAACTCATCATGCATATATATAGTAAAATGATTTATTTTTATAAAAATTTGGAAAATAACATTAAAATAATTTAATTTTTTACTAAAAATAGTTGGTATTAACATCTAGCAAAAAGGTTTGGAATGGTTGCTTGGAAACATGTTGGTAGATTCCAAGGTAATAAACCCACAATTATAATATCATGTAAATTTGAAATATTTGATAGTCATGAGGTCAGATCATTTTGTCCATTGTTCAATTATCAAATCAATGGGATATTCCTTCCATATGCATTTTATATCATTGTTTGGAGAATGTGTTTAATTAATAATGGTTAAGTGAATTTGAAATATTTGATAGTGAGTATGTGATTTACAGGTCAAAAATTATGTGTTTAATTAATATTCAAAAGTTATAAAATTATTAAGTACGTAAGTGGAATATTGTGTTTTAATGTTCATAAGACAATTTAATATTTTTATTTATGCATGGTGATAAATGCATGGTCATTAAATTAATTTAAGTTTTATTTAGTTTTTATGAATGGCAAATTTTGTTGAAAATTTTAATTTTAATTTCAATTAATATTATGATAATTTGAGCATCTTTTAATTTTAATTTTATAATGAGATGTATGAATTACAATTGGATAAATAACTAAGTTGCTTGATATCAATTATCATGTTATCCTTGTTATCTACCTTATAAAGTTTTAAGATGGTTTACTAATTTTTTCCCTAAAATTGTTTTTCATAAATTTTTCATTGCATTGGAAAAGTACTAAAAATATTACTGGTTCATTTTTGGAAGTCAAGTGTGAAAACGCTGGTTAAATAGATTGTTGACTATGAAATTATTTGAAATACAGTTTGAGTGGTACAATTTATATGTACACCAAAATTAAATTTGCATTGCATTAAAGTCACCCAAATAACTAATATGCATTATTTCTATTAAAAACTACTAAAATTTGTTAGTAGTATATGAAACTTAAAAATATGAATACCAATGACCTTGAAGTAATACATTTAATGTATTTTTAAAAATGATATTTTTTGTTTCACCACATGCAATTGATCATGTAATTCCCTTGCTTTTTACGATATTTGAAACTTCAAAAGAATATGATGAAATATGAATACCAATGACCTTGAAGTAATACATTTAATGTATTTTTAAAAATGTTATTTTTTGTTTGACCACATGGAATTGATCATATAGTCCCCTTGCTTTGTTGATAAATTATTTCTTGAGATATAATAGGATCAATAGGATTCAACAATGCTATATTAAATTATGAATATTAAAGTATACATTTGTTCTAAGTCATTTAAAAGTTTAAGAGCTTAATTTGAATTGAATATTTTATTTTCTTTGGTTAGATTTTAGTTTTGAATTAGTGTTTAAGATGTTTGCAATTATATAAATTTTGTGATACATGTAAAAAGGTCTTAAAAAATTTTAAAGTTCAAAAATAATAAAAAGTGAATGAAAGTATTGTGGTTTTAATATCATGTAAAAAAATAAAAACCTAAATTTTAATATTTAGTTTTTCTTATATATTTAAATGATTTTTTCAAAAATAAAAATAACATTTTTAAACATAGATATAATAGGTTGATCTTTAAGAGTTTAAAAAATATTTGAATTTTGAATTTTTATGTTTACAGGATAATATTCATCCATTTATTTGTCAATTACAATGGCACTAACTCATAAATGCCATGTAGCTATTAAATAAAAACATAACCTAAATCTTCATTGATGACACTCCAAATGAATTTGATTCATATTATCAATAGGTGCAAACCATCCCTTAAAATATCAATAATGTTTGTGCTGTCAAGATGCCCATGTCTCACCTCCTTGGGGAATTCTAGGTTTGGATATGGTTGATAAGGAATCCTAATGGTTGAGGACATCACATACTCCCTCATATAAACCTATCATATGTTACTAAGTTGAATAAGGTGGTAAAATTGTGATCGTTGGTACTTTTTATATCTATGAGATACTCCTTAGATTAAACCTATTATATGTTAAGAAATTGAAGAAGGTAGTAAATTTGTGATTATTATTTCTTTTGATATCTATGAGTTTTAATGTTTATGGTGTCACATTTCATTGGAACCATGTTGATGGATGGAATTTCCACCAACAACAATTATGGAGTATCACTTGATGGTGAGTCTCAATTAGAATCATTCTCATATAGTATGATGATATCCACTAGTATGAGCTCTCGATCGACACCAAAAGAGAATTTTGGATATGATATAATATTGATTGAAAAGAATCAATAAATCATAAATAATCCTTTCAGACAAGATATATTCTCCATATGGAACTTGGCTAAACAAAGCATACACATAATCTAACAACATTGTTTTTGGGAAATTCAAGACTGTCAAACAACTCTGCTTTGGGAAGATTCATGGAAATAGCTACCAAAGCTTTAGAATCATTAGGGTATGGATGAGCTTAAAATGAATATGATTGTGCAGGGTCACATTAAATTCATAGACTATTGGAGTGACTCCAATGTCTCCCCTCAATGGAGACAATGGTTGCGTTGAAGGAATGTCACCCCAAGTTGAATGTAGAAGTTTGGGCCTCGTTTTGGTAAGAACTCAAAGAGCGCTACATCACAACCTCCAACAAGGTTCATAAGCTAAGGTGGGGCTATGAGATCTATGGAACCTTTTCCATTAGAGAAACATATGGATTGGAAACAAGGTTTTAAGAGCATCCTAAATCAACCATCTGGTCCAACATTTGTAAAAGAATCATGTGGCCAAAAGCATCCATATTTCTATGTTTTTTTTACCAAAGGGAAAACATTGACATGGGAAAATTTTCAAAGAAAAACTATTCCCATCCTTTCCTGTGTTATATATGCCACCTTTATTTTGAGTATATAAAGCACCTATTCAATGATTTCCCATACAAGAGCCATCATTTGAGAACTCTAGAAAGAAGTTTACACCACTTAGACAAAGATCCCACAAGCATCCCCCTAATTATTAAGAATTGGAGATCACAAATTTTTCACTATCACATATTATTGGATCCTCTTCTTGGGTCTACTCCTATGGGCCACATTGAAACATAGGAATCGTTGAATCATTCACAGTCATTCCGTTCCCTGGGATTTTCTCTAGATTCTTATTAGAAAGAATATCCAAGAACCTATAGTTGCTCAAACTTGGACTAGGCAATAATGGCATGCTTTAGGAGAAGAATATTCTATCTATATGATTGACACATGCACCCTAGCCTTCCCACCCTCTTTCCCCCTCCCCATAGCCCCCCATACCCTTCTTCATGGAGTACTCCTCCTACAGGATTTTATAATTTGAACTTTGATGGAGCCTCCAAAAGAAATAAAGGTTAGGAGGGATATGGTGGAGTCCTTAGGGACCATTCAGGAGAATCTATATACATCTACTTAGGGCCATCGAGACATAACAATGACAATTTACCTGAACTGGAAGCCTTAGAGAAGGGATCCAAATTGCAAAATCCTAGTGCTACACCAAATTTTTGGTGGAAGGGAACTCTTACTTTTTAATTAACATGTTTTTTAAAATCCTCAATGACACCCCCTGAGAAATATGTGTAATAGTTGGCATCTCAAAATCTTGGATAGAGTTTCCACTCTCCTTTCCTCCACCCTAATATTTATACCCTCTAATGTTCACGGGTCAAGAAATAAGCTTGAAGACTTGTTGTTTAATGAGGAATTCTTAGCTCAAGTTCCCCTCATTTCATCCTACTGGTACACCTTCACTAACTACCCCCTAAAAAAATAATGTTGGAATCTTGTTCATGAGGACTCAACTTCCCCAAATGGGGTGTTTGTGAAGAGATAGGTGGGGAGGTATATTACCACCATTTTGATAGCTAATATAGTAGAGGTACATGGCAACATGCCCCACTCAAGTCATTAAAACACCTTTATTTTCCATTACATGGATGAACATGAGAATTTACTGCCCCATTGATGGTGATGGTTAATTCTTGCAACATTTAATTAATTTTTAGGCTTTGGAGGGAGAGAAAACAAATCATTAGAAGACATGATGAATCATCCTGATCCATGGTATGAGCTACTCGATCCATATTTTCTCATTAGTATTGGGATTATTTGTGGGTGGGAGGTTTGCACTCCACTTAGAGTTATCAACCAGGGTAGGGGCATAGATTCCATGAGAAGGAAATATTCTCCATAGACTATGAAGAGGAAGAAGATCAAGAACTAGAACCATTATAATATCTATAGCTAGAAGAGTCTACTCCAACAATATCTTGTTATGCATTGGCTAGCATCAGTAATCCACAAACCATCAATATAGAAGGATATATCAAAAAGAAAAAGGTAATAGTGTTGATTGATTAAGGTGGTACCCATAACTTCATCAATTACAAATTGGAAAATCTTCTCAATTGCTTTGTATATCTAGCACAAAATTTCAAGTGATGTTTGCGTACGGAGGTACCATAGATTATTCATGGAAGTGCCATAGTATTAAGTTGATTATGGGGGAGAATTTGTTGGATAGTCCCATTATTACAATCCAACTGGGTGGTGTTGATGTTGTATTATCGGTCCAATGGTTAAAATCATTGGGAACAATGGTCCTTAATTTCAAGTTATTTTTAGAATATTTTCCTCAAAAGACAATGAAATTAATCTTAGAGGTATCCAAGGGAAATCCTATAAATTTATAAGCTCTAATAGCATGAAAAATTACTAAAAGAAGGATACCATGGTATAATTGCACAATTGTATTCATTATATATTCAAACATATATATCTTCTACTCCAATGGATCTCCAAAAAGTTATCAACAATCATTCCACGATATTTAAAGAGATACATAAGGGACTTCCACTGCTCAAGGTCATGACCATGCTATTCATTTACAACCTAGAATTATACCACCTAACATTAGGCCTTATAGGTACCCATAAGGACAAATGAGTGAGAAAGAGTGCATGGTTCAAGAAATGTTAGCGACTGGAATTATTCAACCTAACCATGTTGCTTTTTCTTCACTAGTGGTGATGGTTATAAAAAAGGATGGTTCATGGTTTATGTCTATAAATAACAAATGAATCAATAAAATGGAAATCAAAGATAGATTTCCTATTCCTTTCATTTATGAATTATTATATGAATTGCATGGAGAAATTTTCTTTACTAAGTTGGTTCTCTGTTTTGGATATCATTAAAATTAGAATGAGACAAGAAGACATTCCTAAAATATCATTTAAAAAACACGAAGGTCATTATGATTTTTTGTTATTCCATTTGGACTTACTAATTTATCTTGACATTTCAAAGCTTGAGAAATTCTATTTTCAAACCTTCCTTAAAAAAAATGTTTTAGTATTTTTTGATGACATACTAATCTAAAAAAAATATTGGGAAGAGCATGTACAACATGATGATGGGGCCTTCAAAATATTGGAAGAGAAAAAATATATATAAAAAACCTTTCAAATGTTCATTTGGGGTTCAATAAGTGGAACATTTGGATCATATTGTATCTGATGACAATGTCAAACTAGACCTTAAAAAAAAATTAAATCTATCATGGAATGGCCAGTCCCCAAAACCTCGAAGAAATTTAGAGGAATTTTAGGATTGATAAGAAATTGGAGTAAGTTTATTAAGGATTATGATTAAATAACATCACATATAACAATAATATTGGAGAAGGAAGCATTTTCTACCCAATAAGAAACTAAAAAAATAAAAAAACATAAAGACTCTATGTGTTCACTCCCATCATAGCCATACATAACTTCACAACAACCTTTGTTGTGGAATGTGATTCCTAAGGCCATATAATTGGTGCAATGTTTATAAAAAATAGAAGGGCCCTTGCCTTTAAAATTAGCCAACTTAAAGGAATTAACTTACTCAAATCCATCTACGAAAAAAATATGTTGTCCATACTACATGTATTTATAAGGAAATGGTGTCCATAACTAATAGGAAGACTGTTTCTGGGAAAACTAGTGTCTTGTCGAATGACTAGCACTCTAGGTTTGGCAGCTACCCTAGAAACAACAGCTTAAAGAAATTCAACGATTTCTTCTATGTGTAACAGGTAAGAGAAATACAATGGAACCAACCTAGAACTTTCGCTTAATCCCTTGCTTGATCTCTCTCCCCCTTGATGGAGCTTGTAACTCCTCCCCGTACTTAACCTGCTTGGGGAGTACCTGTAGAAATGCAGCAATAAAGAACCGTCAAAGCATCTTGATCTATTACAACATAAACATTATAGAATCAGAAATATAATGAACCAATGATGGCATTAACAAATGATAACATTCACAATTACACAATCATATGGAAGAAAACTTGAAGAACTTTATTAAATAGAAGGGATAATTACAACCCAGTTGTCTGATCCAGAATCATCCTCCCAGCTTCAATCCCTCTTCACCTCATGAAATAGCAAGATTGCACCAACAATACAATGCTCTTTTCCTCAAATACAAACTATCAGCACTTCCTTGCAATTCACCATATTCCAGCATCTAGATCTCTTAGATGAGGGATCCATTTATGTGTGCAAGGGTGTGAGTCATCTCTAGGGTTTGATTAGTTTCATTCCACTTGGAGATTTCTTAGATCTCTTACTCATCCCCGGGTGAATTCAGAGAGGCAATTGGCATAGGAGAAGTTTCTAGAAGATTTCATGAGCAACCATCTAGGAAACTGTCTTGGACATTTGTCCATCCTCGCCCATCGCACCCTATAGAAGGTCTAATTAGTATGCATTGCACCTGGGTAGTGTACCACTCAGTATGTCACACATGCCAGTGGTGCAGTCAGTATAGTTCAGTTTAGGCCATTTCTAGATGGTTTCTTAGGTGGAACTTTTGGGGAATGATGTAATCAGATGACCATGCTCTTTTAGGGTATGAAACAACTCTTTTAGGGGTTGATGAGCCCTATTTTATCCACATATAAGTTTGGGGTTGAAGTTCCCAAATATGTCTATAACAGTTGCCCCCTAAATCATGAAGTCGTAAATCTTGATGTCGGGTGAAATGCTTTATCATGAGGATCTGAGGTTTCGAACTGGAAGGTGACCTGCATAAGTTACAATACAATACATCATCATAATATAATTTTCATGATCTAGCTGAGGTAGGCATTCCCATGCTCAGATTTATAAATTCATTTCATGTACATAGATTAGATAGTCGTTGGCAGATGTAGACTGGTGATTCTTCAGATGTAGAGCCATCATCCTTGGTTTGGATGACTATTTGTGCAGTGTCTTTGTACATTTGATGTTCTTATATCCCTGAATATATCGCAGCCCGGATGGATGAAACTAGATCTGGGGTCTTCAAACTCATTCAATCTTCACCCGATGTACAAGTCAATCCACGTGAAGAGATGTTCTAACGTTGAACATGGAAAGACATCGCCTGATTACCAGCCAATAATGTGAGCTATTAACAGGTGCGAGAGGAATCACCGATAATGATAATGACCCTAAAGGTACTACAATACAATTCACGTGGTGTGAATCTATGATCCAATGTCAAACACTACACAAAATCTTTTAGTCGAAGGCCATTGATGTCAACCTATCGCCGGAAGTGAGAAACTTGCCATTGAGGCATGCAATCTTCAAAGCACTGAAAGGAGTGTTTCTTAGTCAACTTCTTGGATAATGAGCTGATGTTGACAAGAAGTGACTGGTCGTAGGAGGGCCTTAATGTATCCCACATCTACGATACGAAACAAAGCAAATGAATTTTTGGAGGTGAAAATGGACTGATGACACAAGGTTCAGGAATGGGAGTCACGAAAGATGAAGGTATTGCAGTGGATGAGGCATTAATTGGATTGTGGTTTCTCAACTGAATGACTTCTCTTGAACATGTCGGTGACACTGAGATGGATTGGTAGCGTTAACCCAAAAAGATGGATGGTGTGAAAGACCAATGGTGAGATGACCAGTAAACGGAATAACCTAACCCAACTCAATAATGACGATGGAGTGAAAGTGTCATGTTCAAGAGCGACCTGCTACCATAAGTTCTTCAAGTTTCTTCCCCTTTTTCCCCATTCATTGCTGACCAGTACCTCTTTATTTTTTTCAAGCTTGAGGAGGATAACATATGCTTGTTCTATAATTTTCCCTTCGGGCAAACCTGTGTCTAGTGATAGTGAAACTCAGTCTTGTCTAGAATGGACAAGTTTGTTGCTATTATTTTAACGAGTTTAACAACAAGGATATTGTTGGAAATAATACTGAGAGAGGGGGGGGGGTGAATTAGTATTATCAAATCAATAAAAACTTTTCATTTCCTTACTTAGATACATATACGCTACTTCAATTAAGGGAACCTGCATGTATACGCAACTGTGTCTAATGCAACTAGCGTATATCCAGAATACTTAGGATTTAGTTAATCCATTAAATGTTGATCTTTAGTTAGTGCATCAGAACTTCATTAACCATATGAACAGTAAGTAGGTGCAGTAAAATAGAACAGATCATCACACACAAGAAGCACACATGAACACCATGATATAAGGTGGAAACCCAATGTGGGTGAAAACCACCTGCTGCAAGTCGTCTCAATCTTCTTTTAATAAGAAACTTCTTTTACAATAGTTCTGCATTGGTGCAGTCTTATATTAGTACGCGGGCTTCTACCTGCAGAAGGCTACAACCTTCTCTCATTCTTCAGACTCTCCTGGAAGGGAGCTACCACCCCCTTAGCTCTTGTACTAGCTAATGTACTAGTACGTAGGTGCCGACCTACAATCTCCTTTCATCCTCCAGGGACCACATTTCATACATTTTCAGACTGGATACTCCTTAAGCACAACTCCATAATCTGAAAGGCCACATTTCATCCAATTTTCATACTGGACCCATTAATATCATTGAAGCACACAATCAATCAACACTAGCATCATCAATCTCTGAATCACCTAATACTGAATCACTAAAGCCCTGTCAACAAAATGCAATCACAGAGCACAGAGCAGAACATTGAACTCTGCACCAATATTTAGAACCAACTATATCATCAAAAATCATGCATCAGAGTGCATACGCTACTTAGAAGTGCCAAACCAGCGTGTATACACAACTTCACCAAAGTGAACTAGCGTATATGTCATTAATTACTTATTCATAACTTCGTTGCACTTCCTGACTTCAGACATACCCAGATCATTACATATACAAAGATAATACATAATTTAGCAACCAGATCTAGCCCATCAAATCCCATAAAGATAAGACATTATGATCCTGATCCATTATAGATCTCATCCATCAACACTGAAGCTAAACACAATCAATCAAACTGAATATGTAGATTACTGACACCAGTAAACAGTCATCAGAACTCATCAACAACCAGAACCACCTGTAACTTCAAACATCATAGCTCATATGGTATACGCTACTTGGATGTATGCAACCTATGTATGTACGCGCTTTCATCACCGTCAACTAGTGTATATGTCTGTAAATATTCATTCATGATTTGCAACTATTCCAAACTTGAGTTACACCCAGATCATAATATTTATAGAATATTAAATGCGTCAGTATATAGATCTCGACTAAACAAGATCAAACCGTATAGTGATGATTCATTCCAAGCCATTAGATCTCGATGTATCCTTAGATCTTGTTCTCCATCCACCGTTGAGATTCCTCCTTAGATCAAGCAAAGCATCATGAACCCATAACCTGCATACTGGATCTCATACATCATCAGATATTCAAGACTTTCTCCATGCCTTTGCCTAATGATCTTCTTCTCCTTTTATAGTCTTAGGCCTTACTCAATACCATGGTCCAAAACCATAACAAAACAATACCATG
>APFE030952436.1:36632-74295 GCA_000404065.3 Pinus taeda | reverse complement strand
TCGTTTTCTTGTTTTTCAAGTGCTTGGAGTAGTTCTTTATTCTGCTTCTTTGATTCTTCAAGATCTTCCTTTAGCGATCGGATCTTAGCTTCAAGACTTTCATAGTAACTGGATCTATCTCTAAGTTTCTTGATTGTTGTGCTCCTTTCATTGACTTCACTTCTTAAAGATGTCACTTCATCTTGCAGCGTTTGACATTGATTTTCCTTGTCCTTGAATAAATTCCTTACCTTGTTTCCTTCCTCTAATTGAGCTTTAAGTTTGGTAGTTTCTTCTTTGCAGGCACATTCCCTTTTGTTCAATAGATCTTGTTGATCTCTAATTTTATCTGTAAGCCCTTTAAATACTACCTCTATTCGATATCTTTCTTGTTCACCCATAAGAGAAAATTCAGTTATTTCACCATCACATTCATCATCTCTAGATGGATAGATATCTCCGGAAGATAACAAATTCATACCTGATAGTTCATCTTCATTCTGAAGTGATTCTGAATCTGAAGTGCTTCTTCCACATAATCCCCAATCAATTCTCCCACTGTCATAGTTCTTCTGAGATGTCTTCTTCTTCTTAGGCGCTTTCTTCTTAAGCTTCTTTCCCATTGTTCCATGAATCTCCTTCAAGCGATCAAGCTTCTACCAAAGGACCTGCTCTGATACCAATTATTGGAAATAATACTGAGAGGGGGGGGGTGAATCAGTATTATCAAATCAATAAAAACTTTTCATTTCCATACTTAGATACATATACGCTACTTCAATTAAGGGAACTTGCATGTATATGCAACTGTGTCTAATGCAACTAGCGTATATCAAAAATACTTATGATTCAGTTAATCCATTAAATGTTGATCTTTAGTTAGTGCATCAGAACTTCATTAACCATATGAACAGTAAGTAGGTGCAGTAAAACAGAATAGATCATCACACACAAAAAGCACACATGAACACCATGATATGAGGTGGAAACCCAATGTGGGTGAAAACCACCTGTTGCAAGTCGTCTCAATCTTCTTTTGATAAGAAACTTCTTTTACAATAGTTCTGTACTGGTGCAGTCTTATCCCAGTACGCAGGCTTCTACCTGCAGAAGGCTACAACCTTCTCTCATTCTTCAGACTCTCCTGGAAGGGAGCTACCACCCCCTTAGCTCTTGTACTAGCTGATGTACTAGTACGTATGCGCCGACCTACAATCTCCTTTCATCCTCCAGGGACCACATTTCATACATTTTCAGACTGGATACTCCTAAAGCACAACTCCATAATCTGAAAGGCCACATTTCATCCAATTTTCATACTGGACCCATTAATATCATTGAAGCACACAATCAATCAACACTAGCATCATCAATCTCTGAATCACCCAATACTGAATCACTAAAGCCCTGTCAAAAAAATGCAGTCACCAAAGCGCAGAGCAGAACATTGAACTCTGCACCAATATTTAGAACCAACTGTATCATCAAAAATCATGCATCAGAGTGCATACGCTACTTGGAAGTGCCAAACCAGCGTGTATATGTAACTTCACCAAAGTGAACTAGCGTATATGTCATTAATTACTTATTCATAACTTCGTTGCACTTCCTAACTTCAGACATACCTATATCATTACATATACGAAGATAATACATAAGTTAGCAACCAGATCTAGCCCATCAAATCCCATAAAGATTACATTATGATCCTGATCCATTATAGATCTCATCCATCAACACTGAATCTAAACGCAATCAATCAAACTGAATATGTAGATTACTGACACCAGTAAACAGTCATCAAAACTCATCAACAACCAGAACCACCTGTAACTTCAAAAATCATAGCTCATATGGTATACGCTACTTGGATGTATCCAACCTGTGTATGTACGTGCTTTCATCACCGTCAAATAGTGTATATGTCTGCAAATATTCATTCATGATTTGCAACTATTCCAAACTTGAGTTACACCCAGATCATAATATTTATAGAACATTAAATGCGTCAGTATACAGATCTCGACTAAACAAGTTCAAACCATATAGTGATGATTCATTCCAAGCCATTAGATCTCAATGTATCCTTAGATCTTGTTCTCCATCCACCATTGAGATTCCTCCTTAGATCAAGCAAAGCATCATGAACCCATAACCTGCATACTGAATCTCATACATCATCAGATATTCAAGAATTTCTCCATGACTTTGTCTAATGATCTTCTTCTCCTTTTATAGTCTTAGGCCTTACTCAATACCATTGTCCAAAACCATAACAAAACAATACCATGGACCCAATACTTGGGTTCAACTCTTTTGGATGCAATACCACGGACCAAAACCATAGGATCAAAAACTGTCAGACTAATACCATGAAACAACCATAAGGTTTCCCATGTGCATGCACTTTTCTCTGCATGAAAGTGCGTGAACTTTTATCTGCATGAAAGTGCGTGAACTTTTCTCTGCATGAAAGTGCGTGAACTTTTCTCTGCATGAAAGTCCATGAACTTTAGGTTCACACCTTTTGTGCAGGAGACTTGCGGAACCAGAAAATAACTTTGCTACACTATAATTTATCATCTGAGTCCTTTGAGCTGTCCTGCATCCCATGCATTCAGTCACATCTGATATCTCTTCTCTAGATTCATCTAGTTATAAATAAGTGAGATGTTCTTCTACGATTGGGTTGCCATCAAGTACAACACATGTATCATAATGCCAACAGATAACTCGGTCCTTTTCATGTTTAGAGAGTTTGAAAAGGGACAAAAAGAAAACTCCAAAAGTTCCTTTTCATGAAATAATCCCTTAGTTCTGAAAAAGGATAAAATAATACAAAAGGGATGACTTTTCTGATCACTTTAACGAGCTGAAAAAGACAAGTGACAAGTGCTCGAACTTTTTCATGAGATAATCCCTCAGGTCTGAGAAAGTATAAAATCATACAGGAGGGATGACATTTCCAAGCACTTTAATGAGCTAGAAAGGCCAATTGCTTGACAATCTTTTCATATTTAACGAGTCTAAATAGGGTTTAAAGGAGACTCAATTTTGAGGAACGAGTGGTGTCTAGGGTAGCAACTGGTTCTGGTGAATTTGGAACTTCTCAAAACATGGTGAATTATGTGAAGAGGCTGACTAACAAGACCACTCATCACAACTATTCCTCAAAAAGGGTAAACAACCAAGTGGAAGCATAGATCAACCAAAATAATGGAGGTGATGAGAAGTACACAACCAAGGCTCAAAAGGCTGCTAAAATGGCAATCACAAAAGTTAATTATTGAAGGTGGGTTCATTTTTTGACAAGCTTTAACCATGGGGGAACTATGCTTGGATTCAGTTTCATGCTTTTACAAGCTTGAAATGACCAAAGTCTGCTTGGAAAAACGGCAAAACTACAAATTGAAAATGAAAGTTGAAAATTGGAAAAAAAAAAAGTTTGCATGCCCCTAGAATGATGAAAATAAGAGTCTCCTGTAACCATATGGAAATTACTGTGGTTAGGCGAGACGGTTTCATCCAGAATAGACAAAGCACCTCCTTGGCTTCATCCAGAATAGACAAAGATGAATGGTGTGACAGACTGGTATGATAGACCAATCACATAACCTACAAGGAAACTTATCTTTACAACTAGGTGCATCCAAAATAGACAAGGGTGCATGTCCCCTAAGATTCGTTACATTCATCAGACTACTCATGGTAATCAGGTGGATGGAATGAAGGTTCAAGAGATACCACTGATGTAAAAGGACCATTTAGGGATGATGATTGACTTGGAGCTATGCTTGGACCAGGAAATGAAAGCTGGTCAATGGTGACAATTTTGCCTTCATGTGGGAAACACATCACTCGGAAGAGTGCTGAAACAATAGCTTCCATGTTATAAACATAGTCACGTCCAAGGAGTAGATTGTAATCTAACGGTCCCGGGACTATCATCACGTTTAGATGAACGGTTTTCCTTCTCAAAGTGGTCGGTAACTTAGGAAGGATCCCTAACAGTCGACTGGTTCCTTTGTTAAAGCCTAACAGATTTCGCGTTACAGGCATAAGCGATGGTGAACCAAGCGCTTTCCAAGCAGTTGAGGAAATGATACTCACTAATGCCCCTTCATCTATAATAATGCCAGACATGATC
Source organism: Pinus taeda (assembly GCA_000404065.3). Taxonomy (NCBI): domain Eukaryota; kingdom Viridiplantae; phylum Streptophyta; class Pinopsida; order Pinales; family Pinaceae; genus Pinus; species Pinus taeda. Next base: position 70,169 of record APFE030952436.1, on the reverse strand, counting down.
ATTTTACGAACTTGTACTATGATCCAGAAAGGTACATAAGAAGGAAGGCGAGATCTTGCTAGTCAATTCCAATCAAAGGAAGTGAATAGACTACTTGGAGGGGGTGTTATCACCAAAATAGGGCCCTGATAGGCTGCTGATTAGACTATCTTGGTGTAACTATTTCAAACCAATCTTTTAGCTAAGGCTTAGCCTCCTCAACCTGAGAGGGCTCTCTCAAAGGGTTAATTATATTGATTAAAGATATGGATAGATGGCTAACTCTATGGTTTGTGATTTTATAGGTTTATAGGTTGAAAGATGAAGGCTAGCTACCATTGGGCCATGGAGTCAAAGTATGTTTCAGTGCTTGAGCAAGATTAGCTTAACATGAAATTCAGGGCATAGAGAGTTTTTATAAATCAACAAAACAAAGATACAATGCAAGGAAACACAGTTTATAAATACATGAAGGAAGTTAGAGCATCATTGATGAGTTCTAAGTAACATGTATTCATACCACTACAAGTAAGTGAAAGAGGAAAGCCATGAGACAATAGGACAGAAAAACTCTCTTTGAATCCTGAGTAGTGAAGCCAAAACATTCTACCTAGCATGGAAGTCAAGGCATTATAGAGTTCAAGTGCAGAAATGAAAATATAAAACAGTGAAACACAATTAGTTTATCTATGAAAGAAGTTAGAGCATCATTGATGAGTTCTGAGTATCATAAGTAAACACCACTGCAATGTAAGTATTGGAAGATGCCATCAAAACAAGAACATACAAGAACTCTTCATGAATCTTGAGTTGTCTAATTAGAAACTCTGCATTAGGTTAAAAATAGACACAGTCTGCACATAGAGCAGCAGCTGAGCCAAAAAGTCTCCAACCCCTTGCTAATTCAACCTCTTGCTTTATATATAGCATTTACAATATGGATTCTCTCATCCCTTATCAAGAGAATTCGAATTTTCTATGAGTGACACCTATTCTAACCATAAAACAAACTATTAAATACAAATGACAACTAACTAGCAGTCCTAGAGACCTAATACAACTAGGAGTGTAACTCCTTATTATGACTAAACCACCTTAACTAAACATTGAATGCATTCTTTGACAGATGCAACCTCATGAGGTCGAATTTGATGAAACCTCCCACGTTGTCACTTACTGTTGATGATAAACCCTAGAAATTAGGGAACATGTTTCCCTGTTTTTAGGTTTAGGATCCTTGAAAATGGCACGTGGGATAGAGCCTTTATCTTCTCATCCATGACATATTTTATGAAACTGAAGGAGGTTTTGTTAGTCCATGTTGTCTAGAACAAAAACCTCTCTTGGTTTTGTAAAAAACTTCTCCAGCTGTCCAGAATCTGTCCTTGAAAAACACGTGTAAAATAAGAAAAATCCATTCTCTGAAATTAGGGTTTCAAAGAAAGCTTAGTATCTCCCAACTGAAAACACTTATGAAGAAAGTGAGATAGGCTATTGTAGCTGGAGAGTTAATGAAGAGAAACCTCCTTCAAAATTCCAAAATACCTTTTCCTATGATCAGAAACTGATATTGAAAAATTCTGTTAAAACCAGAAGACAAAGCTTGAATTTCAGTAGTTTCGTAGCGCAAGTTTAACCATAAATTCCTCCCACCTCAAAAGGAATGTGAAGAAAATGAAAGAGGTTTTTTTAGTTTAGTATGTTAGGAAGAAAATGCTTTTTCAGTTTTCAAAATTGAGTTCTCAGTTGCTCAGGAACCCTTCGGGAAGTTGACTAGTAAAAGTAGAAAACAGAGACTTTTATGCTAAAACAAGCATTTTCAGGGGTTTCGTAGCGCACTACGAAAACTCCTAGTTTAGAATCCACGATTTCATGGTGTGGCCAGTGCAAATTCTAGGTTTTGCGCTATGAAAACTCCTAGGCAGTTTTGTAGTGCATGAAAACCTTGACACAAGTTTGACACATGGAATTTTAGGTGTGATGTGAGATCAGTGATAGGTAAAACTGGAGTGTTGACCCTATTTGACAATGCCAACAAGACTCCCTTCTAGGTCTTAGACGCTAAAAAAAACCATGGAAAGACTGGACCAAGACTAACACCAATCCTTTAGAATCAAATTGATGTTCAAAATTTAGGAATTTTTTTCAGTGATAACAGGGGGTATTGAATAAATGGGAGAAATAACCTCTTGAGTGACGTGAGTTGGAGGGTTTTCCTCTTGTCTAGATGGAACAGGTGGATTGCCCCCAAGGTCGTTAGAATCTGAAGTAACATAAAGAACTTGAATGGTATCATCTCCACGCTCTTCGGGAAAGGTACGATTTTTTGAAGGTAAAACTAGGTCAACTGTCACCTCAACCTGTTGACTTTGGTCGGGTATGGACTCATAAGATTCATTTTCAGAGAGAGTGATTTCGACCAATTGTTGATTTAAGTCAGTCAATTTTTCAACTAGTAAAGGACTTGGGGAGAGTTTCCTGTAGCCAGATGGAAGTCGTTGCAGTGATGCAGGACGGTTATCCAACACTCTTTTGGCTTCATCCAAAAAGGGACAAAGGTGAAGGGTATGGTTCCCTTCACATAACCTACCTGCAAACCTAACCTTTTTCCTCTGTCCATGAACTTTACTATAACTAGTCGAAGGTGTGTTATCAACATGATCTCCAGAAGTTGATGACACAAGATGTTGTGAACAGGGACACCATTCTTTCAATATCCGAGGAAAGTAAGGACAGTCTCGAGAAAAATGGTCACCCGCACAAATTACGCATGGAAATTTGGCTTTGGAAAGTCTAATGTGCAGATTTTCACCAGATGATGCATTCAAAGCAATGGTTGCTTGGTTGCCCCCTTGCTGAATTGGCTTCTTCTTCTTCTCCTTCCCTTTCTTCTTCTTCTTAGCCACCTAGTTACTAGCATCACTAATTTCACCGAGCAAAGAGGAAGAAGGGGAGGGAGAAACAAATGAAGAAGAAGGTGAAGGGCCAACTTTAGTATCAACTGGAGGTTTATTCAATTGCGGAGGAATCACATCATTTTGAACCACAGAGGTTGAAAACAGGCATACTAGCAGGCCAATGGTAATTCACGGAAGGGACAATGTAGCCATATGAGGAGCACCGATATTTCTCCAAGAGGAAAAAGGACTAGGATTCCCCTCTAAAGAGATTCCTTGATTAGTGGACTCTGAATTCGATGGCATATGTCTCAACCTAAGATCAACTAGGGGACAGGTATGTTATTCCGAATTCAATTAATTTTAATGACACTTTGACACAACTTGGCTTTTTCAGTTTTTAAGAGTTGAGAAAAAGCTAAAGATGACTCTAGTCCCCGTCGATTTTTAATGAGCTTGAAGTGACAAGTGCTTAGATGGACCTTTTCTTTTAAAGAGTTAAAAAGGAACGAAAGTGACAACTCTGGAAAATCTAGACAGAGGGATTACCAAACCAATCGCAAAACTATAATATACACCTTGGTGATAAATTAAAGAGAAATTACCAAGGACTTATGTACGGCAATCAATCTTCCCGAATGTTGTGTTCAGTGCATTGCGATCAATAAGGCAGCAGACTAGGCTTCCTATGGATAAAGGATATAAGCCTATTGTGGTTTCCCAATATATATGCGATGGTATGGGGAGCACAAGTCTGTGCTAACACTTGTCGTACCAAGGAGGAGGAATCACCCAACCTTCAATGAAAATGATAGTTACTAGTTTTAATGATGCCGGAATACGTCTCTAGCCTAGACCTCTAGATGTGTTGCGTTAAGTTCCAAAGTGTTGTTAGGTTCATTGAAATTTATTTTAAAGTTGATCTTGTTTAAAGTTTTCCTTTCAATGGTTCACAGCATGATGTTGATTTTGAAATTCCTAAAATGCAATTTACAATTATAAACAATCCTTGTTTATTTTGTGTAATGAAAATCCTAGCTACTAGGGAAAGAAGATTACAATTCTTTCAAACAATGAGCAAAGAGCACACACTAGTGCATTCTCCTAAATAATTTTTTCGCACACAAACTACAAAATGCTAAATGCAAATGCATGTATTTGTTTTCATTCCCCTTAATGTGAAAAATGCCAAAAAGGAAAACTAAATGTAGCAAAGATTTGAAATATTTTACTCAGAGACATTTTTGACAATTTCTTTTTCAAAAGAAAAAAGGAAGACTAAGCAACACTTTTCAATTTTGAATAAAAATGCTTTTGACACTTCGAATTTAAAAAAATCAAAGAAAATACATGATGAAAAGTACAATCGACCTTATAGGGAAGGAAGAATCCACAACACTTCTCTTTTTGACACAAAACGACAGTTACGACACTTTTTGTATCAAAGCCACAGATTGATTTAAGCAACTTTTGACAAAGGATTGTAAATGATGAAAAAATACATAAAAAAATTCACTAATCCTAATCTAATGGAGGTTGATCTATGTGATGCAAATAGGCTTCAGTAATGAGGTACTGTTCATAAGAAGCAAAAACAACTAAAAAAAACTGAAAGCAAGGTCAAAAACCCCCAATTTATAGAATGGAAAAAGGCTCAGTCAGTCATCACACCTAGGCTTCACAGACACAGGGATGCATCGCACTTTACACACTCAGGAGGTGCAATGCATACTGGGTTACAGTGACAGACAGTGCGATGGGCCAGGGAGCACAACTGAAGTGGGTTTTGGCTCAGATGTGCAGCTGTTTTCAGTGGGTTAGGCTGACCTATGATGAACAGTAAAGAGAAAAATATAGAGGGAGGACTTGAGAGGTTACTGAGCTACCAAAAGGGCATCTAGAGTGCTTTTAATTCAAATGTTTAATTCATAAAATAAACCAGAGATTGACTGAAGCAGCATTCATATACTACGCAATTGCAGAGCAAGAGCAGTTCGAAGGCTACCTGGATGACTTCAGGCTCTGTCTATAGTTTATAAAACAAATAATAACAAACAAACATCTATTCGAATCCCCAGCGGAGTCGTCAATTTGTTTATGGGAAAACTAGTGTCTTGTCGAACGACTAGCCCTCTAGGTTTGGTAGCTACCCTAGAAACAACAACTTAAAGCAATTCAACGATTTCTTTTGTGTAACAGGTAAGAGAAATACAATGGAACCAACCTGGAACTTTCGCTTAATCCCTTGCTTGATCTCTCTCCCCCTTGACAGAGCTTGTAACTCCTCCCCGTACTTAACCTGCTTGGAGAGTACCTGTAAAAAAGCAGCAACAAAGAACTGTCAAAGCATCTTGATCTATTACAACATAAACATTACAGAATCAGATATATAATGAACAAATGATGGCATTAACAAATGATAACATTCATAATTACACAATCATATGTAAGAAAACTTGAAGAACTTTATTAAATAGAAGGGAGAATTACAACCCAGTTGTCTGATCCAGCATCATCTTCCTAGCTTTAATTCCTCTTCACCTCATGAAATAGCAGGATCACACCAATAATACAATGCTTTTTTCCTCAAATACAAACTATCAGCACTTCCTTGCAATTCACCATATTCCAGCCTCTGGATCTCTTAGATGAGGGATCCATTTATAGATGTGTTCAAGGGTGTGATTCATCTCTGGGTTTTGATTAGTGTCATTCCAATTGTTACAATTGGTTCCACTTGGAGATTTCTTGGATCTCTTACTCATCCCTGGGTGAATTTAGAGAGGCAAGTGGCATAGGAGAAGTTTCTAGAAGATTCCATGAGAAAACACCTAGCAAACTGTCTTAGACATTTGTCTATCCTCGCCCATCGCACCCTATAGAAGGCCTAATCAGTATGCATCGCACCTGGGTAGTGTACCACACAGTATGCATCGTACCCTGCTAGTGGAGTAGTCGGTATGGTTCAGTTTAGGCCATTTCTGGATGGTTTCTCAAGTGTAACTTTTGGGCAATGATGTAATTAGATGACCATGTTCTTTTAGGGTATGAAACAACTCTTTTAGGGGTTGATGAACCCTAGTTTATCGACATATAAATTTGGGGTTGAAGTGCCCAAATATGTCTATAACAAAGACACTTCAAAGTAACACTATATCATAATAGTTTGAAGTACATATTAGAGAAAAGACTATCTTTGGAAGAGCAACAAAAATTGGTTACAATGATGCTAGGTTATTACTTTGAAAATATGTAGAAAGAGGCAAAATAAAATATTGTGGTAGATGCACTCTCAAGGACTAAAGGAAGACATAGAGGGTTTACTATGCGCTATTTCCATTCCATAGTCTAACTTTGTGTAAGAAATGAAGATATAATGGAAGCAAGATGAGTAGATATGGAATATCATTTATCAAATACAAGGGAAGCCCATACAGTAGAAAACATTATGCAGATTAATGATTTATTGTGGTATCAAGATCACTTATATAAAAATTATCAATGCAAATAGAAGGTCCTTTTGGAATTACACATTTCTCCTATAGGAGGACATTCAAAATTCTTGAAAACATGCCATGGGATAAAAAAATATTTTTTCCAAAATTTCTTAAAGTATATGTGAAAAATTTTGTCGTTGAATATGTGGTATGCAAACATAATAAGGGATAAACAATCAAGACCCTAAGGCTCCTACAACTATTATCCATAACAATTCAATGTTGTGAAAATGTTTCAATGGATTTTACTATAGGTTTACCAAAATATATAGGAAGGGATGTCGTCATGGTAGTGGTAGATTGATTGACAAATTATTTCCATTTTTTCTCTCTTTATCATCCTTTTAAAGAAGATATAATGGAAAAAGCATTCATGGAAACACTCCAAATGTTACATGGAATTCTAAAGATTATTATAAGTGGTGGAGATCCAGTCTTTATTGCAAATTTTTGGACTAAATTATTGTCTTATTTGGGTACTCAATTGGATCAAATCTCATCTTACCATCCTACCATCCTTAATTGGATGGAAAAAATGATATTGTGAGTAAATGTTTATAATTATATCTACATTGCTTTGCATGTGATAAACATGCACAATGGGTCAAGTGGTTTTCCTCGGGAGAAGGCTAGTACAACAGATCCTTCCATACTTCATAAACAATGTCTCCATTTATGTCACATTATAGATATAATCATCCATGCATCACACCACCCTTGAAAGGGATTAGAAAGGCTCAAGAAATGGAGGACCACATAGAACATGAACAAGAAATTCTCAAACTATTATAAAACAACTTATAGTACAAAATATGATGATACGACAGGTAAAACAACGTTGTAGTGAAAGGGAATTTGAAGTGACATATTATGTATTTGTGAGACTACAAACATATAAATAGATGTCCCTCAAGAAATAAAGGAAGGGTAATAAATTAGAACCAGGGTATTATGTTGCTTATAAGGTGTTGCAAAGGGTTAGATGTATGGCTTACAAATTGGAGTTTCCTCCATCTTCATGTGTACATCCTTTATTCCACATTTCTTTCTTAAAGAAGGTGATTTGTGATAATATCCTAGTCCAAAGTATATTATGAGATATTAATGAATAATTCATACTAGAACCATAAACAATCCTAGAAATAAGGATTAAGCAGTTCAATTTATTTTTTTTACTGAGAACCTCATCAAACGGAAGAACCTTCCAGTGGAAGAGGCAACATGAGAACATGAATTTTTCATGTATAAACACCCATAGCCAGTCAAGTACTGACAAAAACACTTGTTTGAATGGGAGGGGTAGGTTACACCCTAAATAAACCCCATGTTAACCCTAAAACCCTTTATCAAGCCCAAAATATTCAGTTATTAAATTTCTATTGTTATATTGTTGTGTTGGTTAGAGATTTTCTAATATGTATTATATCATTAATTTAGTTTCATCCATATCAATTCCTTCAATGTGAGAAAATTTGATAAATCAATGTGTAAGGTCATTTTTACTGGTAATTCCAATTTGGAAAATTTTGGGTGAAAAACATTAGGAGCCTTTTTTAGGCCATAAGTGAACATTGTTAAGTGGCAACAACCTTGCTATGGGCCTATATACTATAATATAAACATTGGTATCCTTCTAATGGTGTAAGAATCACCTCAAGTGGAGGTCATTTGAGAAAGTTATGCCTCCTAGAAGTTGGCCTATCATGTTTGAACACCATAACTTGAGAATATTCCACATTAGCCCCCTTTTCTCATGAAAAAAGGATATCCATGTGACTACGACAAATAAGACTCTAGAATAGTCAAGTTGTGACTCATATTAAGGGTACAATGGGTCAAATTGAACCCCTCTTGGCTATTAGGTTATGTTATAACCAAGCCACTAGGAGGAAAATAGGTTTGATTCTATTTTAGTGCTTTTTTTTCCACAATAGAGCATAATAGCTAAGAGTGGATAGAGAAAGGGTATAATTGAGATGTTATGTGTTCTATAGCATCCCATAGGCCACAGGTCTCACTCCTTTGTATTTTCACCATTTCCATTCAGAGAAAGAGACAACAGAGAAACCTTACCTTCTAGTTGAGTTTTTCTCTAAGTAGGGTCTCCCATGTCATATATTTTGTTATTGTGGTTTTGTGAGTGATTATTCTATTTTTTCTCTTTTTCCCACATTTTATATTTGTGGACATATGCAGTAAATAGTAACCTAATAATTCCAGAAACCCTAGGAATAATTAATCATCATAGTATAGATTTTAGAATTCATTATTTTTTAATCAAATATTTTGTGAAGAAATATCTGATAGAATATCCATAGTAATTGATGGATCATATTAGAATCAGATCAAGTTTCTTTGGGTATATATTGGGGAGTTTCAGGGGATCCACATCGATTAAGTATAAATTCATAAAACCCAACCATATCTGAAAAATATATTAATAATCCTTGAGATCCTGTAGAGGATAGATTCACAAGGTCGGAAGAGTAGGTTGCAAATATTAGCTATAATATGGACCTCCTTATGACATATCTCGAAAACAAACTTGGAATAAAAGAAGATATAATTTTCAACTTACAGGTGAGGTCAGAGGGATAATGGGGGGATCAAGAAGAGCCAAAGAATGAGTCTAATAGAAAACTTAAGAAATAACAACCTAATTTGAGCTCCATGAAACATTCATAGTCCTTGTTTAAGATGGAAGCGAAGGTTAACATAAAGTTGTATCAAGGTGATATTTAGAATTTGAAATTAAATCATTGATTGTAGTACTTAGAGTTTTCTTTTAGTGTCCATCACATAAAGGAGGAACAAATTTTTTTCCCCTTTGAAACTAGAGGACCATGCCATGGATTTATGGGAAAGCCATACAAAAACCCTGAGGCTAGAGGGGGATCCTATAGTGACTAAGGGGGAGGAATTCAAAACTCTCGTAAAGTCCTAGTGATACCCTATTCGGTATGTAGAGGACTAGTGGATCCAGTTATATTATTTCAAGTATAGACATGGGCAGAGTGTACAAGAGTACACCATTGAATTTAGGAACATGGAAATAATGTTGGGTATCCCCCTCCCAAGAACCCCATACGTACTCCTCAAGTATTAGGAGTCTACACAACCATCTGTATAAAAAAGTGATGTTGTTCAAACCCAAATTAGTAGATGAGGATTGTGTATAGGAATAGTACCTGGAAAAAATAAGCCGAAAGAAAGGGAAACTAAGTGGGTCAAAGAAGAAGGAACACCAAAAAGCTTCCAAATAAGAGAAGAAGAAATGGAAAGGATGGAAGAAAAAAATATAGTAGCCACAACAAACCAATGCAAAGATCCCAAAAATCATTGCAACCATTATAACGTTGATGGTCATATGGAAGAGAAGTTTTGGAAACTACGTCCATAACTCAAGTAGAAGAACTATAAGGAGGACAAAAAGAAGAAGAATCCCATGGCCTTAGATTTGAGTAATTAGGTGGAAAGCAACTCAAATGTGGATGAGAATATCATCCACATCTATATAGAAGGGGGTGAAACTAAGTGTCCTTTCAACAATATGAAGAGAATGATATGACCAAACTCTTCCATATCTTTACAAGTCAATAAGATGCAATTTAATGCTCTCTTTGACTTAGGATCATAGGAGAATCTCATTGCAGTAGAGTTGGTCAAAATGTTGGGGTTAGAAGTTCAAGATCACCCTAACCCATATACATTGGGATGGGTATATAAGGATGCATAAATCAAGGTAAAAAAATAGTGTAGAATCAAATTTGTTATCAACGTTGATTTTATTAATGAAGTAGAAATCAATGTGGTTCTAGTTCATGTATGTGGACACTACTACATTTGGGTGGAAATTTTGATGACAGAATCTGATGGAAGGGATAAAATCAAAAAAATTGTCTGAAGTTAAATGTATTTTTTGTTTTTGTTTTTAATTCCCGACAATCATCGAAATCCAACTAGAGTTCTTTAACTGTTGAATATCCAATGAAGGATCTTTTCCTATCAATTATCTGATGTTATGTAATTTTTTTTAATTTTTTCTATAATCCCTATGGTCGTTGAATATCTAACTAGTGTTTGTTTACCATTGAATATCCAACGCTTTATCCAATATGAAAATGTGTTGTCCAATATCCGACAAATGGAAATTAACTATTGCATAATGTTCAATTCCACGATTAATGGCTTTTTTTCGTTAACAATGTCTAATATGGGACCACTTTATGTTAAGTTTAACAAAATATAATAAATATAACATTAATATTATAAATATATAATATATATATAATATAGTATATATATATAATATTAATATCAATAATATATTATTTATATTATAATAAATATGTATATATATAGAGGCCCTGACATCATATAACTTTGACATAGTTGCTATATCTATTAGTTGAGATTGTTTTGAAAGGATGTAGGTTTATTTTAAGCTTAATTTTTGAACAAAATCATCATTGAAAGTTTGGTGACAAAAAATGTCAAATAACATTCCTCGAGGAGACCAAGGATACGTGGAATCAACATTAGAGGCTTCGAAGGATTGGAGATGTTATTTCCCTTATTGAAATTGCAAGGGTTTGAGGCCAAGGAGAATTCTAATAAAATCAACTAAAAATCATTGTAGAGACTTGTTGACGGTGATGGACCCACCAAAATTCAAGGGGTCTCCCCAATATGTGGCCCCAATTAGACTTCACACCATTTGGGATAGGAGCCCAATCCGGAATATGGCCTAGTTGCAAGTTTCTTAAAGATTTTTCTTGGCTCTAACTGTCAGCAAGAGATAGAAATGCAAATGTGCCTTCAAAAAGCAAGTGAGTGTGCTTGGTGAGTGTTTAGTTGTAAGTGTGTCAAAGTTCTTCTACTGTAGAAGGAGGAAACATAGTGAGCCTCGTAGAGAGAGGTAATAGTACCACCCTAGTAGAGACATATGAAACCAAGAAGGATCCATCTAACATCCAATGGAATATTCCACAAAAATGTGATGGTCAATACAACCAATCAACAAGAGATATCTATGTAATATCCAGCGGAATAGTCCACAAGGATGTGACAACAATAGTAACTGTTGCAACACATTCTCAATATGATAAGTACTAAAATAACCAAATTAGTTCAACTACTTTAGCATAGATGAAAGAAAACATGAATTACAAACATCCATAGAAAAATCTTACAAATATTCATAATCCATGCATGAAGAATGTGTTGGCCATGAGTCTTCTTATATTAAGTAAAAGTTCCAAGACACATGTATACAATGAACACCACTAGCTCCAATAGTGGAGTGTTAGAGCCACTCCTTTCTCCCCAAAGAACTAGCTTTTCTCTCTAATGTTATGCAGGAGGAGCCAAGATACAAATGAGGTGATGCTTCACCTTCCTTATGACTCTTTGACTACCCTCATGACTCCTTGATTTCCTATGACTTTTTGACTTTACATGACTCTTCATATTCTGAATGTGTCCTTTGGAATTCCACTTTACAATACATTTTGGACAGATAATTACATAATCCACAATGATGATGTGGCATATGACAACTCATGACATGACATGACATGAATTTACATTGTTGGCATGGACTACTTGATGATATGGAAATGTCAAGCCACTTTTGTTGTTTCTTGCTACATGTCTTCTTTAGGATGCTCTTCTATCCACCCCCTTATGTCTTAGAGGTAAGGAGTCTTCAATGATATCAAGTCTTGAGTTGTGGTCGCAAACTAGTGTCCCTTTTGTCTCCTATTGATTGATCATCTTGCGTAATCAGCTACACATGTATCTTTCAACATGTTTCCCTTCTACATCTCCTTCTTCATCATTTTTTCATGGTATGATAGAGTACCTACATCTGTAATTCACTCATGATGAGACAATATTAGCCCGAAAAAAACCCCTAGTCTAAGATGGCACATGTTGATCCATTGACTGAGCCATAACTGGGTTGTAGGCTGGGAGAGTTGGGAGAGAAGCTCAGTGACTGCAAAATTGCATAGTTCAAGAGTTCAGGGGTGAAGCTTAAGCCTTGAGATTGCGCAATGTGCAATCCAAGGTGGACTGAGGAGTGAAACTATGTAGTATCGGAGATCAGTGTGACAGGCTAAGGAGATGGGCATTGGTTCATCCCATTGAACAATTTTGGAAGGTAAAAGAAGTTGGGAAACTACATAACTATGTAGCTCAAGAGCTCAAGGGCTAAGCTTGAGCTTAGAGACTACGCAATGCATAGTTAAGGCCAAGATGGAGGGATGGATTGCAAGATTCTGGGGACCAAGGTCTCGGCTTGAGCAATGGAACTACGTAGTGTGAATTCCTATGAGGTAGGAACTATGCATTACACAGTGGAAAGGAACAAGGTTGCAACTTGATGGTTGGAAGTGCAAGTTAAGTTGCTGGGAAATTTCTAAAAATTGGCTAAGTGTGGGGTTAGTGAACTGATGTGATCAATGACATGATTTGACTGTGCCCACAATTAAACACTTGACGACACAAGAACATAGATGATCTGTGAAACATAAACTACACATTACCCTTAGTACGACAACTCCGTGATGAATTTCGACAAGTGCGACACCAAAGGTACACTTTGCGATGACTGTGACGACAGTTGTGTGATGGTTCTTAACTTTGGGAATGAGTGCGAAAAATGTTTACATGGTTAAATCAACTCATTCAGACAAATATTACCCCTTGAAACCATCAAATGAGCTTCTACACATTATGCGATAGCTAACATGCGAAAAGATGACATTTTCCCTTCTTGCAAAAGGGACCAAAACGCTTAAAGAAAACACATGGAATGGACTTCAATGTTTGTTACGACAACATGCAAGTCCAAGGTAGGCTCTAAAATTTGGTGTAGGCCACAATTTTGGAGGGTGTTGTAGCAGGTACAACAAGACTATGGACATGTTGAAGGCAAACGTGAATATCATCCATTAGTAAGTTATTCATTATATGTCTTTATATTGTAGATTGTTATTTTAAATGTTTATATGCATATTGTATTTTAGATTGTATGCCTTTTTATTTTCTTTCCATATTAAATGCATTTTATAATATTCTTTTGGGAGTTGTTTGACCTATCTTGTCATCTTGATGTGGACTAGAAATATTATTTGATTATTTTCATTAGGCTCGATTAAGGGGTTAGGTCGAGTTAGGGGTTAATCTCTTTATGGGATTAGGGATAAGGGGTTATTATTTAAGGGTTTAGGATTTAGCGGTTAAGGACTTAAGGTTTAGGGGTTTAAGGGCTTAGGGAAATGGGGTTAAGGTGTTAGGGGGTTAATGTATGTTTACAAGGTTAATTAGGATCTAGAGGATTTAGAAGTTAATCAGGTTTTTGTGGATCGTTATTAAGAGGTTTTTAAAGTATATTATGCACATAATTTAAAACATGGACATAATAAATACATTTTTATAGGAAATAAGAAAATAATTATATAATATATTGTAATAAAATTTTATAAGACAAAAATAATAACATATAATATATATTAAAAAATTAATTAAATAAAAATTGGATTAAAAATAAAATTATTATAGAGAGATGATTGTATAAAGATAAAAGGAGTCCATTTTATTTATTTAGGTAAGATGATAATTAATAAAGAAACATTTTTTATGAAAAAGGTTATATTAAAAAACAAAAATTACTTTATTTATTAAAAAGTTTAAATTTATAAACCACAATTTATTAAAATGTTATGTTACTAACAACAATCTATTTCGCTCATAAAAGAGACTCTTCCTAATTTGTTAAGGAAAAAAATATGGGGCACAAGACTTGCACTTGGTCTTTCAAAATATTTTAGGTTATCATGAAAGTTTTAAGCTCAAGTGACATAGAGTGATGAATTTTCTATATAAAGTCTCTTTTTGTGATAAGTAAAGGGTCTCATTTGTTGTAAATTGTTAGAAAACTAATTGAATTAATATCAAAGCTATAATAGTTCTAGCAAAAGGGTAGATTAATGAAATGTTTTATAAATCATCAATAATTATTTTTTCCAAATTTATCGTACTTAGTATCACTCATGCAAGGTAGAACATTCCATTTTGAATGTCCTTTGAAGTAGTTGCAATGTTTTTATTCTATAACATTCACTTACCACTAAGTACAAAGGACTGAGTTTTTGACATTTTGGTCAAGTCAAATAAGTAGTCAAAAAGAAAGAATACCCCATTTTGTGTAGAAGGGTAGATATTTGACATCACGCCTTAGTAAAAAAGGATTTCCTATAAAAAAATGTCTTTAGTGGGTTCCCTACCACTTGCCTAAAGAAAAAGTGCATTTCCTTTATGCAAGCTTAAACAAGCATAGCACCATCCATCAAGACAGTGTCCGTGCAATGTTCAACTCATGTTGATAGTCAGTGTGCACTTTTTTTTTTATATCCTCCCTCACTTTGGCTACGTTTGAAGTTCTATTTTGGTGTGTTTTCTCAGTTGTCATATTTTGCACACTTTCGCTTTCACAAGTGTCGCTTTCACATTTGCAGTTGTCATTTTGGTTTGCTTTCACTTTCATAAGTGGTGTTTTTCATGTTATCTATGCTCTGGTATGTGTTGATTTCAAGGTTGTTCACATGTGAAAGTGTCATTTTCATGTCTTCTTATAGCCACAGGTGTCACTTTTAACTATGTTCACCCCTATATGTGTCGCACCTTTTTGCATCACTAGAGTTAGTTCTGGTACACATCTATGCATTAAACACTATTACATATCATTAGAATATGTGTCAGACACATTCCTACAACTCACACATGTTGATTGTTCCTAAATATTTTCAACATAATCTTAAACATCTTGCTAAATTGCACAAGCTTCACAAATGCATTGATTTGCTGTATTTGTTTCTTTCTCTTCATGGTTCCTCACCCATCCTCTTAAAAATTTTGGGCTCTAAGTCAACTTAAGAAAGAATATGACATTGTAATGATGAATTCAAAATAAGATCAATATGTTTTTTATTATGGTTGTGACTATATATCTCAGAATGTGTCTCACTTCTTACATGTCAGTAAAAGTAACATCTTTCTTATATTTTTCAACTTATTCTTAAATATATTGATAAATTGCACAAGCATCATCATTGATTTGTTGCCTTTGATTCTTCGTCTCACCTAAGTTGTCTTTCTCTTTGTCTTTGTTGTCTTTTTTTTCCATAAATATTATATTTGTAAACGGTTGTTATATCGACATTTAAATATTTTTCTATATATAATAATATTACTTTATTGATTATAATTGTATCATATACCCCCCCTAAGGAATTTCTCAACGAGGAAGAGGTGGTTGTAGTACAATCACCTGTTCAAGAACATGGAGTGATTAATATTGAGGATTAAGCTAATGATCATATGGAAGAAGATAATGATGTTGATAACATAGGTGAAGAAGGTGGGACAAACAAATTGATCCAAGAGACATTTAATAATGTTGGAATAGATGATGATGGAAACCAGTATGATGACTGTGCTTTTGATATACTTGTACTTGAGAGGGAAATAAAACCTCTTTATGAAGGCTAAAAAACATCTCTTATCTATGTTGTATTGTTGTTAGTCAACTTAAAGGTGTTGAATGGTTTGTCAAACACATGTGTGACCCAACTCCTAAGGTATGTAATATATTTTGTGACATTTAGTACTATATACATGATAAAATAGTTATTTTTTCCTTTGTTTTTAATGTTAGTATGTTGATCATCATTTAATTAATTTGTAACATTTGGATGCAATATATATGATTCATATCATTCAATACATTAACCAGTACTACCTTTTTTTTCATGTTGTAGATTATTAGGTGAATTTTTGTTACCACTGTCAAATGCTTTACCTCATATGTACCAAGATTTACATGCCATTATGAAAGTTAATGGAATGGAGTATCAAGCTATTCATGCATTTCATAATGATGATCATCTCTATTATAAATAACATGTGTTGAAAGACAAATGCCCAAAATGTGATGAGAGTAGATATCAAACCGATAGCCACCCAATGGTCAAGTTTAGGCCAACAAGGGCACACCAAGTGGAATCCCATTGGCCATACCTGGGTCAACCAAGGTGTTTCAAGTGGAAGACAACCATTGAACAAATTAGGGTTTTTTATTAAACCATCAACAACTTAAAAAATAGATCAACGACTTAAAAATCAGCCTCTTCGAGGGGGCAATCTCCTTTACATTACACAAAATGAACAATTATTGGATGATACAAATGACAAGACTTCCTTTCTCTATATAGGATTCTAAGGAGTCCCAATACAATCAGAGCCTACATAACAATAATATTCTAGTGGCATAACAATAACAAGAGTGGGCTTCTATGGGGCATAATAATAACAACATGGGGACTATATGGGCACAATAATACAATAAGGGGGTTGCACTAGTAACAATAAGGGGTTACACTTGTAGTATAGGGACCTAACATGCCCCTCTCCTTCAAAAAGTGTTTTCCTCAATGCTTGAGTAGTTCTAGATGCTTCTGTATAAAATTCACATCCTACCATGTGGAATATTCAGCGTTAAGTTCTTCCACTTGATGAGATACTCTAAAATTGATTGATTGCATAGCTGTCGATTTCTTGTTTTTATGACTGCTTCCAATTCCAATATGATTTTTCCTTACTTGTCAAGTTTGATAATATTGTTTGAACTAGGATCTTCTCACCTATAAGCTTATTTAAGCATGAAACATGGAAAACTAGGTGCACTCAGGAAGATGCAAGAAGCTCCAATTTGTATGACATAGTACCAATCTTTTGTCACACCTTGTATGGACCATAATACTTTGGTGATAATTTATTATCCTTCTTAGCTTGATTGAGGAACATTTGTTTGTATGGTTGTAGTAGTATACATACCCAGTCACCTACATCAAAACTTCTTTCGTTGTGATGTTGGTTTTCTTGTTGTTTCATTCTATTTTGTGCCAAAGTGAGGTTATCCTTTAAGAGTTTGAGAAATTGTTCTTGATGGTCAATGTGATCTTCCACTGCTTGAACCTTAGAATTTTCTATTTAAGATGATGTGATGGATGGTGTATGATATCCATAAAGTGTCATAAAGGGGGCCATTTTTGCTGTAGTATGGAAGGAAGTGTTATACTACCATTCAACCAGAGGCAACCACTTGACCCATTGTGTCTGTTTATCATATACAAAGCAACAAAGATATCCTTCCAAACATTTTTCACTATCTCAATTTTCCCATCAGATTGAGGATGATAAGATGAGCTATGAGCTAACTGTGTACCCAAATATTCCACCTCTTGTACTCCAAAGAAACATTTGGAGATTTTTTCATATAATTGTTTCTCCTCCAATAGTTTGAGCACCCTATCAACATGTTGAACATGATCCTTCCAAGACTTGTTGTAGATTAGTATATCATAAAAAAATACTAACACAAAGTTTCTAAGGAGGGGTTTGAAAATGGAATTCATCAAACGTTGAAATGTAGAAGGTACATTGGTAAGGCCAAAATGCATGACCAAAAATTCATAATGACCCTCATGAGTTCTAAATGTTGTTTTTGCAATGTCTTCAATCTTCATTTTGATTTGATGATGTCCTGAACGAAGATCTGACTTGGTAAAGTAAATTGCTCCATGTAGTTCATCCAATAATTTATCAATAACAAGAATGGGAAATTTATCTTTAATAGTAAGCTTGTTGAGTTCCCTATAATCTAGACACATGCGCCATGATCCATCCTTCTTTTGTACCAATACCACTGGAGCAAAGAAAAAACTTTGACTAGGTTGAATTATACCAACCTTTAACACTCATGCAACCATGCGTTGAATTTCACTCTTTTGGGCATATGGATATCTGTACGGCCTGATGTTTGGGGGAACACTTCCTGGAATCAAATGGATAGCATGACCATGATCACAAATAGGTGGGAGGCCTTTGGGAGTCTCAAATACCTTGGAATGATTGTTCAAAACATTTTGGAGATTTGGAGAAATAGATGATTTCAATGTGGGGACCTCTAGTGAACATAATTGTACAACTACACCCTGTTGTTATTTCTTTAGAATCTTTTTCATGTTGTTAGATATGATTATCTTTCATAGTTTCCTTGTGATACCCCTTAATTCAACTTCCTTTCCTTCCCAAAAAAATTTCAAGAAAAGTTCTTCAAAATTAAAATCTATTGTACCCAAAGATTGTAGCCATTGGACTCCTAGTACAACATCTGCATCACCCATTGGAATGGAAATCATTAGAATATTCAAGATATATTATCCCATGAATAGCTTGATATTATGGCACTTTCCAGAGAAATTTATGGTTCCTCCATTTGCAACCATTACTTGACACTCTGGTGCTGGATATAGGAAGCAATTCAATTCCTTGGCTATCTTACAATGGATAAAATTATGGGTACTACCCGAGTCAATCAACACTATTACCTTTTTCTTCTTGATATGCCCTTCTATCTTGAGAGTTTGAGGAGTGGTAATTCTTGTTAGTGCATTATAAGATATTGTCAGATTCATTTCTTCTTTCTCTGGGATTGGTTCCTGGTGTATATCCTCTTCTTTGGAAGTTTCTTGTTCCTTTTCTTACTCCTCTTCCCCATCTATGTAAATTAATTTCTTCTCAGCACATTTATGACCTTTAGTTTATTTTCTATCATAATTGTAACAAAGCCCTTTTGCTCTTTTTTCTTCGAATTGTTTTGGTGTCAAACTTGTAGGTGATGAAAGAATAGGAGCAACAACAATTCCATCTTTATAGTTATGAGTGGTAGGCTTCCTTGTTGCCATATTTTGCTTTCAGTTTTTCTTGCCAACTTATATGCCTTCTCCAATGAATCAGGTTCCCAAAGGCGAACCTCATGTTGGATGTTATCATTTAAAGTCCCTATGAAGACTTCAATCTTATGCTTCTCTGGAATATCATTTACCCTTATATTCAATTATTGGAAGTCCTTAATGTTCTCTGCCATTGAACCCTTTTGTTTGATATTTATCAATTGGCTAAAGAAGATGTTGCTCTTTGTATCCTCATAATGTGTTATCATTTCCTCTGTGAAAATTGACCAGGTGATGAATTGTTTATGAGAACAAATCCCTCTATACCATACAAACTGATTCAATTCTAAATATAAAGATGCAATACGTACCTTTTGTGTGTTTTGAACATTATGTAGATCAAAATATTTCTCCGTCTGTAGTATCCATGTTGTGGGATCCTTGCCATCAAACTTCCTCATATCTACCTTTGGAATATGCTGGGTCTTCAATCCAACATTATATTCTATGAAATCATGATTAACATTACTTTCGTTCTCATCATGAGTTTCCTCTACTACCTTTTCGCCATTAGGAGGCCTTTTTGGTAGCATCTTTGTCCCACCTTCCCTTAAACCTTCCATGTATTTCTTCAAATATTCCATGTATTCCTTCCAATATTCAATATCAGCATCCATGGCATAGATAAAACTATTTATCTTAGCTTCAATCACATTATTTAAATGATCCATCCAATTTTGATTACTAGGTGTTTCTATTTTCTTGATTCGAGTCATTCTTTTTCTTGCTTTTAGGATCTCGATCTTGAATCTATTGTATCTATGAAAGTTTGGATCTCCAAGGTCTAGAATTTTGATCTGTGGTAGCCCTCCGTGTCCTCCTTCCAATGCTACAAGTCTGATCGAAAATGGATTCTCCAAGAAAGCGTTATGCACAATCTCCCAAGATGACCTGATTACATACTTTTTTCAGTAGAGAGAACTTGTACAAAGTTCCACGTGTCATTGTTTCGACCTTCAGGCCTAAAAATGGTACACAGAGAAGTACAGTTCATTCTGTTTCTGTAACTTCTTATGAAATTTCAATCAAATTCTTAGAGAGAAAGTTATGATGATTTTCCCAAGGTCACCTGTTTCGGATGTAATTCAGGAGCCTGCAAAAACCCTAAATGTCTTGGACCATATATCCACAAATATAGCTAAACAAGATCTGAAATTCAGGTCTAAGCTTCACCACGATGTCACCTCAAATTGATTTTCATTTAAGAGTATGAACCTGCATAGAAACAAAATTATAGAGAAAATTCCATGATGACTTGTTTGAGATGGAATTGTGGAGCTTGAAAAAACCCTAACTTCCCCATATCATATCTCTACAGATATAGTGAGACAAGATCTGAAATTCGTACTTGAGGTTCAGAACAATTTCAGCTCAAATGTGTTTTTTTTAGCTTATGAAACTTCGCAGCGAAAAAGTTATAGTGAAAATTCCACGATGACCTATTTGGAGTAGCAAAACCCTAGAATCCAAAGCTCTGATACCAAATGTTATGAAACCAGCTCACAAAAAGATAGAAAAGATAGATCAATGACTTAAAATTCAACATCTTTGAGGGGGAAACCTCCTTTACATTACACAAATTGAACAATTCTTAGATGATACAAATGACAAGACCTCCTTTCTATATATAGGAGTCTAAGGGGTCCCAATACAATCAGAGCCTACATAATAATAATATTGTAGGGGCACAACAATAACAATAGTGGGCTTCTATGGGGCATAATAATAACAACATGGGGACTATATGGGCACAATAATACAATAAGGGGGTTGCACTAATAACAATAAGGGGTTACACTACTAGTATAGGGACCTTACATGGCTAACCAGGGTATTCCAACTGGCAGCCATTTGATGGCCAGATCAGGGCCATCCATCACATGCCAAGTGGAAGCCACCTAATGGATAGGTCTAGGCCATACAATGCATGCCAAGTAGAAGCCACCCAATGTCCATATCTGGGCCATACAAGGTGCACCAAGAAGCAACCAACCAATGGCCAAATTTGGGCCAACCAGGGCATGCCAAGCAGTAGCCATCCAATGACAAGATCTAGGCCATTTAATGCATGCCAAGTGGAAACCACCTCATGGTCAGATATAAGCCATCTAGTACATTCCAAGTGGCAGCCACCCAATGGCCAGATCTAGGCCATACTGAATGTATTAAGTGGCAGCAACCTAATGGCCAGATCTAGGCCATACATGGTGCGCCAAGTGGTAGCCAGTCAATGGCCAAGTCTGGGACAACCAGGGTGTGTCAAGTGGTAGCCACCCAATGGCTAGATCTGGGACAACTAGTGTTTTCCAAGTGGCTACCACCCAATTTCCAGATCTAATCCAACCAAGGTGTGCAAAGTGGCATCCACTCAATGGCCATATATGGGCCATCCAAGTAGCACAAAGTGGAAAACATTAATCATCAAGCCCCTTGTGTTGCACCGTCAAATCATGACTTCTTGGGTATATGAAGGTCTAAAGTACTTATTTGTTTAACAATGTGGGACAAAAACAAGTGAATTTATAGGTATTCAACTCAATTATTCCAAATGAATATGGTGACATATCATCCCCATCTCTTACAACCCCCCTAAACCCATTATTCATGCATACTAGTTCAGAGAAAATACAGACCCTCCTCTTGAATTTAGCTACTTACTCTATTTAAACAAATATTTGGTGCCCTTTTAGCTCTATTGCATCCATCATTGAGGACAATATGCATGAGGTAGCCATATACGATTTTCACCTCCATTATATTGGCTCAAGCCTTGTTTCCTCACCCTAGATTAGTAATTATGGAAGTAAGGTGATAGCTTGAAAGATTATACATGATGGAATTTGGTGCCTTGTTATATTCAAAGATGTAAGATTATATGTGAATAGTTGTGATGTTTGTCAACAGATTGGAAATCCATGTCCTATGAGAGAACTGATTCACTTTTTCCAATAATCATGGATTTCAATCTATGAAATAAAGGGACAATGTGTCGTTGGAGAATATCTCCCCACTTCTTTTAGTGTTGCTATTGTACCAACCCAAGTTTTTTCCTTTGTCCTTGCTTATGGTGGTTTCAGATTTCAATCATTGATCCTTGTATGTGACTACCTCACCCATCTTATTAAGATCACATAGTCCTATCCCAGCCTACACTTTTTGCCTCTAGTTGGGTAAGTACTTCATTGGTACAATTTTTTTGGGGTTTATATAATCAAACATATTATTAGTAACATTTATCATAGATAAAAGTTATTGCTATTCATTATGTTATTTTAATTAAATAAATTTTAATTATTAAATAGAAAGACAAGATATATTGTGTTATGTGACTTAAAAAGTTGTATTAAAAATTAACAACTATCAAAATCTATAATTATATTTATAATTATTATATGTTTGTATATATTTTTTTTAGTACATATCCAACTATTAAGTTGTCTACACATATTACAGAGAGTATGTCTAGAAAATCGAGTTCTTCAAACCTCACTCTAATTGGATTTGTTGGCAGGAAGAAAAACACAATTTTTTTTTTACACAATGCCAAAATTTTCTTAGAACTGATAGCCGGAAATACCTGTGTGAGAAAAACACCCCTAAGATATACACATATCCTACAATCATCGGTGAATAGGAGGAGGACCAAGGTCGTTAACCGGAGGATATAGACGTCCAATATCTCCATGAACATGAAACTCTACATGTGTTAGGCATCCCTTAAGTTGCTCCATGTGTTCAACAAGCCTCCATTGGCCTTTTCGGAGAGATTTTTTTAAGTTGTAATTATAGACAACAAATCTAATATTATATATATCTATCTATATAATATATTATATCACAAAATTTAACATGAACGTTAAATCAACGAATAATAGATTGCACAATAAGGGGAACATCAAAAAAACAATGAATTTCATTTTATCAATTGCAAGATATATTACATAGCAGTGACGTAATTTTATTGTTTGAATCTATATTCACTAATTAAGTTATAAATATGAAAGTATATAAATTTATTTTATGGATAAGACTTGCATAACCTCAATCCTAGCAAAAACTCAAGTATGATGTACATCCCTTATTGCAGTTTAGTTTATTGTTACGGATGGGAACCTCATTAGAATATAAGGATCACGTTGAATAATGAGGATGGGAATTTTCTCTTAAGAAGTTCAAGAAATTAATAATGTAAGAAATAATATTTGGTTTCTGTAGTTTTATATACAATGCCTATTTAAATGTAATAATTTATTGACATTTATATTTAATTTAATATTTTTTGTTTGAATTTTATTTATCGTATTTTTTAAGAGTCTATGTAACATTTAATGTAAAATCCTCAAAGAGAACAAATGTGTTTATTATCCAACGTTGGATGACATCATGCATCATGTGGACATCATCCATGTAGGTTTGCATGACTTCTAAAGTCAAGTTATCCTACATATCTCACTAAAGTATTTATCTTATGTGATTATAGACTACCCTTGATCACATTACAAATGTGTAGTCTTAGTTTTTCCAAAACCTCCTCCACTAAGAGCCTTAGGAGAAGGGGAAGTTATTATGATTTATGAAATGAGTATGGAACCTATCCTAAACATACATATCTTGATGCATTTCAAACTCATTACGCCCTTGGATATTTTTCATGGAAGTATCATTATATCATGCATACCAAATTCAAACATGTGATAAATAAATAGTACTTAAGAATTATTCTCAAAATTAGTGTATGATGGCATTAAATGAAAATGGAAAACAATCCATCCATCAATGCACCAAGAGAAGATAAGCGCACTCTACAACGTAGAATAGATGAGATGTGTCACATGTTGGTAGTGGATGGGTAGGTGGGTAACACTAAAAAGGTAAAAGGGAAAAAAAAGGCATATTACATCTATTGTAATAGAAGAGAGAGGAAAAAAAGATCCAAAATAAAATAATCGTAAACTAGTACCCATGCTCTACAAAATCATCTATACTTACAAAAAAAAAAAACTAACGTAGATCCATTTGGACCCAAGATATTTTAAGAATCAAGAGGTTTTCACTTGGGTTTCTTTTTTATCCCTCTAGAGCTTGATAGATCTAGGGTTAATGTGGATCTATGCTAGTATCACGACACCATGTAAAGAGAATATATCAAACATGTATCACAATCTTATCATACTAGTCCCCAAACAAGTTGTATAAAGCTAAAATGCTTTAAAAAAAATATGAAAGTGTTGGTTTTTGGCTTAATAAGCATATTCCCAAAATTAGTAAATGTCAGGAAATTGTTGTGGGAGAAAATATTCATACTATCATGTGCAAAAGAACAAAAAATTAGGCCTTATACATGCAAAAGGACCAACAAGGTGTTATGCAGCCAGATCACAAAACAGGAGAAAAGATAGATCAACGACTTGAAAATTAGCCTCTTCAGGGGGCATCTCCTTTACATCACATAAATGGACAATTATTAGATGATACAAATGACATGACCTTCTTGGTATATATAAGAGTCTAAGGGGTCACAATGTAATCAGAGCCTCTATAACAATAACAATGTAAGGGCATAACAATAACAATAGTGGGATTCTATGGTGCAAAACAATAATAATATGCACACTACATGGGCACAACAATAACAATAAGGGTGCTACATTATTATAGGGGCCTAACATGCCCCTCTCCTTCAAAAAGTGTTTTCCTCACCTCTTGAGTAGTTTTGGATGCTTATGTATAAAATTCTCATCCTCCCATGTGGAATCTTCAGTGGGTAAGTTCTTCCACTTAGAGATACTTTGAAATTGATCGATTTCATAGATGTTAGGTTCTTGTTTCCAAGAATGATTTAGGCTGCAATATGATTTTTCATTCCTCGTCAAGTTCTGGCAATATTGTTTGAATTTTGAGCTTATCACCGATAACCTTCTTTAAGCATGAAACATGGAAAATTGAGTGTACTTGAGAAGATGCAAGAAACTCCAATTTGTATGGCATAGTTCTAATATTTTGAAACACCTTGTAAGAACCATATTACTTGGGTGATAACTTATTACCCTTGTTAGCTTTCTTAAGGGACATTTGTTTGTATGGTTGTAGCCATAAAAATACCCAATCAACTACGTCAAAAATTCTTTCACTGTGATGTTGATCTTCATGTTGTTTCATTCAATTCCACGCCAAAGTGAGGTTATCTGTTAGAAGTTAGAGAAATGTTTTTTGATCTTTGATGTGATATTCCACTGCTTTAACCTTATAATTTTCTCTTAAAGATAATGTGATGGATAGTGGACGATATCTATAAAGTTCCATAAATGGGGTCATTGTTGCTGTAGTATGGAAGGGAGTTTTATACCACCATTCAGCCAGAGGTAATCACTTAACCCATTGTGTTTGTTTATCAAATACAAAGAAACAAAGATATCCTTCCAAACATTTTTTCACTATCTCAGCTTTCCTGTCAGATTGAGGATGATAAAATGAGCTATGAGTTAATTGAGTACCAAGACATGAAAATAATTTTGTCCGAAAGTTTCCAGTGAAAACAGGATCTTTGTCACTTAGAATAATCTTTGGGTTTCCATCTAGCTTTCAAATTCTTTCCATAAATGCAAAAAAAATGTATTGGCTTTAAATGTATGATATAATGCACAAAAGTGTGCATAATTGGTAAGTCTATCAACTACAACCATGATGAAAATCTTTCCTTTGGATACAGGAGAATTATGTGTTCATCTCTCAAGAGGGAAATCCAAAATTGGGAAAGGTCCAAAAGATCCTTCTCTTGTTATAGTAAACAAATCTGTAGCTGGATCTGTAAGTAGGGCAAAAATTGGTAATATTCTTGGTGAATTTAAAACTAACATTTTAGGGAGTCTTAGTGAGCAAATAGACACCCTTAAATTACAAAACAAGCAGAAAACCGAGGTTGATGCTTTAGCCATTTTTTGTCCAAAATGCAGAAAAAAAAAATGCTCTAAGAGAATGCCCTTTGGATGCAAAAGTTGTAGAATCTTGTATGATTTGCTCAGAAATCCATGAGACCAAAGGTTGTCCTTCAATTCCAAGTCTTAAGGTTGTCTTTCAAGAGGGAACAGTCCCAAATTCTATAGAACCTCTTTGTTTTGTTGCTAGAAGACCTTGGCAGGGGCCACAAAATCAAAGATTTAACAATCATATGTATCTTTAACCCCCACCAAATTGGAATTCTTGATAGCAACCTTGGCCTCAACGTCAATCTCAATCTCAACCTTGGCCTCAACCTCAACCTCAATATCAATCCCAACCGTGGGCACAATTAGTACAAAATCCTTATGGGAGATTTTCTCAATATTATCAATGTCCTCCATCATATCAAAATTATCCCCCCACACATTCCACAACAAAATCAGAAGCCACAACTTCAAAATCAGAACCCTCAACTTTCATTACCATTTCCACAATAATCTCCACAACAAAACCAAAATCCTCAACTCTTACTGCCATTTCAGTAGAAACCAAATCAGCTACCTGCCCAACCATTACCAAACCCCAATAATAAAAACCCTTCGAATGCTTACATGGTAGAAGGACAACAATTTCCAACTTACATGATTACTCCTCTAGATCTTAATGATGTTCAACTGAGATCTGGTAGGATATTAGAAAAGGAAAGACCTTCTGTAGTTATTCAAGAACAAGACTGTTCTAAGGAAGATTCTCTAAAGGTCAATAAAAGTTTTGAGGGAACATCTCTCCAAAACCAAAACATTGGAAAAGAAAAACAAAAAGAATCAATGAACACAACTCCTATTAATGAGCAACCAGCATCTACTTCTACACCTCCTTTTCCTAAAAGATTACAAATTGATAGAGGAATAGAAAAGCAGATTATGTTGCCCAATTATGATTTTCTAGATGAATTGAAGAATGCCTGTATCAAAATTCCTTTACTACAAGCCATTAGAGAAATTCCAATTCTAGCCAAAACAATAAAGGAGTTGAGCATAAAAAAAACCAGGAATAAAAGAAAAATAAACAAAAAGAATTCACCTGGTAGAAAAAATAATAGACATGATGATGGGAAAATTTGCCATACAAAAATATGTGGATCCAGGAAGTCCAATTGTGAAAACACATATCAATGGAGTTGAAATTACAAATACATTGATTGACTTAGGGGCAACAATAAACATCATGAGTAAACAAACTATGGAGCAGCTCAAGATTCTTAATCTTCTCTACACACCTACCTTACTGCAACTAGCGGATAGATCAGTAATCAAACGAGATGGAGTGTTAGAAGATATTTCATTATCCTTAGATTCTTGGGAATACCCTGTTGATTTCATGATCTTAACTCCCAAGAACAATCTAGGAGGACATCCACTCATATTAGGAAGACCTTAGCTGGCCACAGTTGATGCTTTTATTAGTTGTAGATCTGGTGACATGTATATTTCTGATGATAATTCAACAAAAAATTTACTTTATAACCTCCAGCAAAAGCAATCATAGAAATAGATGACAAAGAGTGAATTGATGATGAAGATGATATTCAGCCTCTCTTTACTATTTCAGATATTAGTGAAGATAGTCAAATTTTAAATACATTGGAAAATCTTGAATCATCTTCAAAATATGACCATGAGCAATTTCAAAAAAAATCTAATGTTGAATATTTGTCATCTAGGCAGATGTCTCTCTATTCTACGGAAGAGTTTGGTAGCTCTACAATTGAATTTTTTCCAGGTAGTACATTGAACATAAACAAAAACTTGGAGAAACTACAACAAGAAGAGCTAATCAAAATATTACAAAAACATTTTGTTGCATTTGCATGGGAATACACCGACATGAAAGGCATTAATCCTAAGACTTGTATCCATCACATCTACATTGAGGAAAATTGTAGACATATCAGACAACTTCAGAGAAGGATGAATCCAAATCTTAGGGAGATTGTGAAAGAAGAGCTCCAAAAATTACTGAATGTACACTTCATTTACCGAATTTCAGATAGCCAATGGGTTTCTCCTTTGGTAATTGTGCCTAAAAAGAATGTTAAATGGAGGGTGTGCATTGATTATAGAGAAATAAATAAAGCAACCCTTAAATATCATTTCCCGTTGCCTTTTATAGATCAAGTGTTAGATACATTAGCAGGTAAGAAGTATTTCTCATTCTTGGATGGTTTTAGTGGTTATAATCAAATTCAGGTAGCACCTGAAGATCAAAATAAAACCACATTTACTTTTTCATGGGGAACTTATGCCTACTGAGTACTTCCTTTAGGGTTATGTAATGCACCTGCAACATTCCAAAGAGCAGTACTAGGGATTTTTTTTTCCGATCTAATACATGATTGTGGATGATTTTACAGTCTATGGGAATGCATTTGAAGAATCTTTGGAAAATTTGGAAAAATTTCTTAAAAGATGTAAAGAAACAAACCTTTCACTAAGCCATGAAAAATGTTTTATGATGTTCACATAAGATATTGTTTTAGGACATCACATTTCAGGAGATGGGATTAAAGTTAACAAAACTAAAGTTGAAGTCATCTCTAAATTATCAATTCCAAATTGCCAAAAGGATGTTAGAAGTTTTCTAGGATTTACAGGATACTATAAAAGGTTTATAGAAAATTTCACTAAAACAGCATCCCCACTCTTCAAATTTCTTACCAAAGATTGTGAACTCAATTGGAATTCTGATTGCCAATTGGCATTTGAAACCTTCAAAAAAAAATTTCTGAGGCACCCATTTTAAGAGGTCCAAATTGGAAACTCCCTTTACATATTTCAACAAATACTTTAGATACAGCTCTGGGAGCTGTATTGGGATAAAAAGATTTGATTCATTATGCCATTTACTATACAAGTAAGAATTTGACTCCCACTGA
Organism: Pinus taeda; assembly: GCA_000404065.3. Taxonomy (NCBI): domain Eukaryota; kingdom Viridiplantae; phylum Streptophyta; class Pinopsida; order Pinales; family Pinaceae; genus Pinus; species Pinus taeda. Next base: position 41,062 of record APFE030952436.1, on the reverse strand, counting down.
GTTAAATTATACTATGACTGAAAAGGAATTTTTAGCTGTTGTTCATGCAATTAACAAGTTCAGACACTATATAACAGGCTATGAAACCTTTGTTCATACAGATCACTCTGCAATTAGAAATTTAATGAATAAACCTATTACTAATGGTAGAGTTACAAGATGGCTTTTACTTTTGCAAGAATTCAACATTATTGTGATAGATAGACTTGGAAAACAAAACACAGTTGTTGATTTCTTGTCCAGGATTTAGAATATCAAAGAAGATTCTCCGTTTGAAGATAAGTTTCTTGATGAATATCTTTTTGCAGTAACTACTCAAACTCCTTGGTTTGCAGATATTGCTAACTATTTGGTCACAAGAAAGTTACCTTCACATTTGTTTCCTAGAGAAAAAAGAAAAATTATTCAGGAAAGTGCAAGATATTCATGGATCAATAATGAATTGTATAAAACAGGCCCAGATCTTATGATCAGAAGGTGTGTCAGGGAAGATGAAATGCTTGAGATTCTTAAGGCATGTCATGATGAGCCGTGTGGTGGACACTTTACTGACAAGAGGATAGCCTATAAAATCCTTTCTTTAGGATATTATTGGCCATCTATCTTCAAAGATGCTAAATAATATGTCAGGAGATGTGACAACTGCCAAAGGGTAGGGAAACCTGGTATCTCAAATGAAATGCCATTACAAATTCAGGTACTCATCGAACCTTTTGAAAAGTGGGCCTTAGATTTTATTGGGTCAATTAATCCTCCATCTAAGCAGAAGAAGTATATATTAGTATGCACTGATTATGTCACTAAATGGGTACAAGCCAAAGCATTACCTTTTGCTAATGAAAAATCTCTAGTTAATTTTCTTTTTGAGGACATCTTCACTCGTTTTGGTGTTCCAAGAGAAATTGTGATAGATCAGGGATCTCAACTTACATCTAACATGGTGGAAGGGCTTGTGGAAGAATACAAGATCAAACATAGGATCCACAAGCAAATGGTCAAGTGGAATCTACAAATAAAGTGATTGAAAGAATTCTCACCAAGACTATGCATCTACATAGAAGAGATTGGGCAGAAAGGCTTCTTGAAGCCTTATGGACCTACAGGACTACATGGAGGAACACAACATGACATACACCATATGAACTTGTTTATGGGAAACAAATCATGTTCCCTATAGAGTTCCAAATCAGAACTTTCAAGATGGCAGTCCAACTAGGACTAGATTTATCAGAGGCACAAAAGCATATGCTAGAGCAATTAAACGAACTTGATGAAATCATTCAAGAGGCAATTCAAAGGACTAGTATAGTCCAACAATAGATGGCTAAATGGCATGACAAATATATCAAGGAAAAGAGGTTTCAAGTGGGAGATTGGACACTATTGTTTGATTCAAAGTTTAAAGATTTTCAAGGGAAGTCCGTTGGTACCATTTCATTGCCATCCTTTTCTTCTAGAAATCCATCATTTGTCTATCATTTTCTCCCATAAACCCCTCATAGTCCATTGAAATTGATTAATCAAAGCATTATATTGTTATTTTACATAAAAATAAATTTTCTGAATTTTATGTAAAATTAGAAAATTTTCAACAAAATACAGGATGTCATGACTTCTATAATGGTTTATGATTGTGACACTGGCATGGCAGGAATCAAAACAGAGGATAGGAACGTGATCTAGGATGTACATACATGGTGAAAGATCTATTCAACAGTGAATCTAAAGCTCTTGGATACATGGTCAATGCTGGTCAAACCCAGCCTTTTTGGTCACAAAAGCAGCAAAAAGCCAGAGTTACCTAAACTGATTTTGTTTTGTTTTGGACATCAGTTAAGATTAAAAAAAAACAAAAATCACCTTTTTTTGTAAAAGAAGAAACATCTGCATGATAATGTATGTACATTCGATTATAGACTAGAAGGGAAAGTTAGTGAACGAAGGATAGGAGACAAGCAGATTAAAAGACTGCGTATTGTATTTTCCAGAACGTTGTTGTTCTCGTGTATTGTTTCTAGAACGTTGTTCTTGCATGTAATTTGATTTCCCGAACTTAATTACAGGGATCGTTTCACCATTACAATGCTTATGTGTTAACGTTCTCATCACTTGAATTTTCCTAAGTGTGCCATTGAAGCGTGGACGGGCCCTACGTGGAGATTGGTATACTTTTATTTTTATTTCCATAGCGTTTTCAAATTTGAACAGTGTTGAATAGCGTTTGATGTTATTTGCTTGCCTATGAGTTTATTGATTCCATTATAATTTCTTGAAAGTATTATTGTATGATTCATGGTGATAGCTTGAGAATTCGATTGCTAGATTATTGAACAAGATCTTGTAAAAGATTTGATCGACCATTGAATTTCGAAGTATCTCTGTGGACTCTGTTTTCATGCATTTGAGTTTTAGTGTGTTTTAAAGAGTTTTTTTTTGGTTTTCATGAATGCTTAGTGTGTTAGCTGGAAAGAGCTTTTGTGAATGATATCCTTGTAAGAGGGTTGAAAACTCAGACTAGTAACATGCTGTTTCTTTAGAACAGTTAATTAAATTAGATGATCTGAGTGTTAAATTGTGCAAGGAAACATATTTCAATCTCCTGTAAAGGAGTGTTGTAGCCTGTCACAGTAGACACTTAGTTAGGTAGATGATATCCTTTTAGGTCTATAGACTTTAGACACGTGCCTCTAATTTTACCTACCTTGGTTGACATTAAATCTAGTCTAATCTAGCACCCTAGATTAACCACTACATTTTGGCACCATTCTTGGGGAGGCACAGTTAGAGGATTTCTAAAAAAAAAAAAAATTAATAAACAAAAAATAACAAAAAGAAAACATAGATTTGATTTTAATTGTCATTTTAGAAGTCATGTTTGCTTATGCCTAGATCTAGAGATAATAAAGGTAGATTCATAAAAACCCCCCATCCAAAAACTAACCTACCACCAGGAGCAAACCCTTTAGGAAAAATTGAACACACAACACCTGCTGAGAAAGTCACCATACAAAAATTAGAGGATAAACACAAATTAGGGCAAAGACTTACACTTATTGAGAGACAAATCCTATTGGCATACGAATCACAGAAGAAACATCTCCTTGAATCCTCTACAAAAAGAGAAATTAGAAAAGTAACTCAACAATCTCTAGAACTTCTCTTTGGAACAAGTGACACTGAACAAGCAATTAAATCACCAGAGGAATCTATCAAAATGGCTGAGGAAGGAGGAGGATCAGCAAGAAGACCCACTCCTGAACAATAACAAGATCAAAGAGAGGAGGAAGAGTCAACCTTTAAATTTCCTATTCAAGAACTAGAAGATAATCAGGATGAGGAAATAAAAATGAAAAACATACCTCCTTCTGTGTTACCAAACTTTTATGGCATGGCTTCAGAAGATCCAGATTCATTCTTGTTTGAATTTGACATTGTATGTTGAACATATGGTTACAGAGATGATGCCCATAGGCTTAGATTCTTCCCAGCAACATTAAAGGCATCAGCACTAAGATGGTTCATGGGACTTGGTGAACATGCAATAACTGATTGGGATGGCATGAGAAGAATATTCCTAAAGAAATACCAACCTTATTGTAGATCGAAAGATTCAAAAGATGATATCTTTAGGATGAATCAACAAGAGGATGAAAATCTAGAGGAGTACTTGGAACGATTTGCTTACAATTTACAAAAATCAAAACATTGATCCATGACCCTTGATCTTATTCGAACAATATTTTTGAAGGGCATTCGAGAGGAATACTTAGATGATCTTAATTTGATGGGAAAATGTGATATTTCCACCTTACCTTTCGAATAAATTGTTGATTTATGTGAAAAGTATTCTAGGAGCAAAGCCAAAATTGGAAAAAGAGCCATATCATCCAAAGCCACAAAATCTGCTTCAGCAAGTGTCGCAAGAGCTGAAATAGGAAATTTGTTAGAAGAATTCAAAACAGATCTATTAAGTACCTTAGGAACTCAAATTGACACTCTCAAAGCTAAGATAAGACAAGAAGAGGAAGATCAAATAATGGTTGTCTTTTGTCCAAAATGCCGGAAGAAACATGCCTTAAAAGACTGCCCATTAGAAAACATTCAAGTTTGTGCCTTTTGTACTGAAAATCATGATATATTTCATTGCTCTAAAGTCAAGATTTTGCAGAATTGTAATGTGGCAGCTAACAAAGATATGGAGAATGTGTATTTCATGGGTGCAAAGAGACCACGGCAACCAAGACCTCCACCTCAAGGTATGTTTCCAAACCAAAATTTGCAATTTCCTGCACAAGATCAGATGTATGCTTAGAATTCGTGGAATGTACCCATGCCATGGCAGCACCAAAATTACCCACAACAACAATGGACACCATCTCAGCAATACTCTCAACAATATCAACCATATCCTCAACCATACCAACCATATT
>APFE030952436.1:13852-29772 GCA_000404065.3 Pinus taeda | reverse complement strand
AACTTCCAAAGGCAAAAAGTACATCCTAGTATGTACTGATTACATGACAAAATGGGATGAAGCCAAAGCACTAGTCCGAGCAACTGAACAGACAGTGGTAAACTTCCTTTTTGAAGAAATTTTTCTAAGGTATGGAGTACCAAGAGAGATAGTGATAGATCAAGGTACTCAGTTTACTTCAAAGTTAGTCAAAGACATCACATAAAAATATCAAATCAAGCACACGAAAAGTACACCTTACCATCAACAGGCCAATGGCCAGGTGGAATCCACAAATAAAACATTGGAAGGAATTATCACTAGGACCGTAGCAATGAACAGAAAGAATTGGGAAGAGAAGCTCAAGATGCACTCTGGGCTTATAGAATCACGTGGAAGAACACTACAGGATTTACACCATATCAGTTGGTGTATGGAAAAGAGGTAATGCTTCCTATTGAATTTCAAATACATACTTATAAGATGGCTACAGATTTAGGAATTGATCTCAATGAAGCCTAACAAGAGATAATTCAGCAATTGAACTAGCTATATGAAATGAGGCAGCAAGCAGAGGAGACAACACTCCTAATGCAGGAACAAAGGAAGCAGTGGCATGATGCACACATCAAAAAGAAACAATTCAAAGAAGGAGATTGGGCTTTACTCTTTGACTCTAAATTCAGAGATCATAAAGCCAAATTTACCACACATTGGATGGGCCCATATGAAATAGTTCAAGTTTATGAAAATGGATCAGTCAAGCTTACTACCATTGATGGAGAAGGCAACCCCTTTCTTGTCAATGGCCATAGGTTGAAACTCTATCATAAGCCCATCAACAAGGAGGATTTTCTTCAAACTGTATCTCAGAAAAGGGAGGTTGAGATATTGCAGCCTTCAGATCTGATATCTCTACCTTAGTTCATTTCATTTCATTAAAAAAAAAATAATAATAATAATAATAATAAAACACACAAAAATAATAATGGTTTAGATGTGAAAACCAGACTCTGGCACACTCTAACCCAGACTTCTTACTTGAAAACCAATCATTTGGCTGGTAAGAATTCCTTGTTCTATTTGTTTACTGTTTGGTTCATCACTTCAATAATGACTTGAGGACAAGTCAAAGCTTTAGTGGGAGAAAGCATCAGCATTTTGTTTTGCTTATCTCATCTCCTCATTTGTAAATCTTTTCAGCACTTCAGTATTTCAATAAAGGAGTTGTTTTTGTTTTTGTTCTAATCAGAGGGACCTATTCAAGCAATATGCAGTGGGACCTATTCAGAAGACTATGTTACCAGTACCAATTTCAGAGGGACCTGTTATATTCAATTTCATCTCAAAATGGACCTATTATGGACAGTGAAGATTAGTCATATTTGGACAATGAAGATCAGACGTACCTATGCATGCCAACTCAACTTTTGGTCAACCAACAAGTGTAATGTATTGTTGTAATTTTTATTTTTAACATTTAAAATTCTTCAATTATTTTAGTGTTAAATATGATGATTATGATTGCTTGTTATCAATTTCAAAAACCCCTATACCCATCACCCTTGTAACATTCCTAACTACTCAACTCTGCTATCATTTCCCATCACACTATGATTGTTAAATCTTTTCCTACACCACCCTTCAAACCTTGTCATTAACTCCTCATTCTTGAATCGGCCATAAAACCTTATCATCAATCCATCATCTTCCCAATCGGCCAAGTACCAACAAGTAATGGACAAGTGGTGAATCATTGGAAAGACAATTGTTCAATGATTTCATTCATTTTTGAATCGGCCAAGTTATAAAACAATTGTTTGAACCATGTCGACTCATGCAACATATATCTGTTATCATCACTCCAGCACTCCTTATATGTATATGGCATTCTCATGGTTGTACCTATGCAAACCAGTACAGCTCCTCTGTCTTTATGATGTGAATGCGCCTCCAACTATGCATTATCATTATAGTAATTTGGGAAAGGTCAGTTGTTAAGTTTCACTCATAAAACTCTCAGTTCGTAAAGAGCGTTACCATATTAGTGATTCAAACTCTGAGTTTTCAAAGAAGGTCGAGACAGCAGGCGCTACAAAAGGAGAGCATAGCAAATAGGCTCACCACGAGTTTCTACCTCCACCCGTAATCCGAGGACATTAATCCGGTCGCTGCCCAAGCAATTGAAGAAGGAGACCCTTAGAACCGAGGGCACTACCAAGTCGGTTAAGTGGAGCGCAGAACAAAGGTAACAAATCGAGAGACCCTGATTGAATTGTTGAAGCATAAACAAAAAGGGTTAGAACAGGAATTTATTTTTCAAAATGACCAATAGAGCAAAGCCTGAAACATTTGATAGTTCACAATATCATGATGATTGTATTACGATTTTATGGGAAAAGAAATGGTTATCTTTTCTAGAGAAGTTTAATGGGAACAACGAAGAAGTGACCAAGCAGTTTCCATTCACATTTAATGGAGAGAAAGCATTAATAGGAAACTTCTCTTTTATAATTTCAGAGGATACCATAGCACAAACATTGGGAATCAGTCTAGAAGGGGAAAAATATTTCAAAACAAAACAATTTAAGGAAAAATCATGGACTCAGTTTATGTCTAGGTCAAGGGTTTCCTCTGTCAACTAGAAAAAGGGTGTCCCTAGAAGCTGGTTAATGCACCCATGGGATGAAATGGTATACATTATTCAGAAATTTGTTACATGTGAAGGTCGTTACAACATAGTATATCTATATCACATCAAACTCCTGTTGCACTTAAAAGGGAAATGCACCATCAATCTACCCTATTTCCTCTTACAAAGTTTGACTAAAATGTCAAAAACTATTCAGAAACAAAATGGTAATGAAGATAAAAGTTTGTATCATTTTGGGTTGATTAAAATTCTAATTGAATTTGAGTTGCAGAGGAGGGCAAAAACATGGAAAGAATTTTTGGTTGCTAATCAAATTAAAGATGGAGAAGATGAATAGGAACAACACGAGCGCACAGAGTTTATGCTTGATATTGATGAGGAAATCCCTGAGCGCAAATCAAGAAATGTTCCTCCACACAGCAGTAGTGTAAGGACAAGAAGGATGAGGCAAGAAGCTGCCCAGAAAATTGAGCAATACAAAATCTTCACTACTTATACGAGAAGATCAAGGAGAATACAAAAGAACCAAACACAAGATGATCAACCAGATTCAAATGCAAATGCACCAATGGACATTGAAAGCAGTGCTCATTCACAGCCAGAACCAGAAGCAGAAATGGAAGTCAAGAGTAACAAGGGACAAGGGAAAGAGCCAACACCTGCAAACAAGAAACAAAGAAGGTTAGAGAAACGAATTGAAAAGCTAAAAGAGGAATTGATGGAGGAAAACATGCTAGAGAAGGTCATCAAGAAGGAGAATGAAATGTTGAGAGCTCAGAGCAAGAAGACTCAAACAGAAAAATGAGAAATTGAAGGAGCAAATCAAAGAACTTAAGACTGAACAAACTGACATTTGCAAATGGGAAACCAAATGGTATACTCAAAAGAAAGCTCTCAAAGAAAAATACAAGAATATGAAACATGAGTTCCACGTTCAGAAGAATGCCCAAGCTTAGAAGAATATAGATGCATTGCTACAAGCGGCAGAGGCACAAGTAGGAACATAATATAAAGGGAGCACATCAGGATTAGCATGAGGACATGCTAAATCATTGAGCTTGGGGGAGATGTTGACCATTCATTGCCATCCTTTTCTTCTAGAAATCCATCATTTGTCTATCATTTTCTCCCATAAACCCCTCATAGTCCATTGAAATTGATTAATCAAAGCATTATAGTTGTTATTTTACAGTAAATTTAATTTGTGAATTTTTATGTTAAAAATTAGAAATTTTCAACAAAATTACAGGATGTCATGACTTCCTTTAATTGGTTTATGATGTGACACGTGGCATGGCAGGAAAATCAAAACAGAGGATAGGAACGTGATCTAGGATGTACATACATGGTGAAAGATCTATTCAACAGTGAATCTAAAGCTCCTGGATACATGGTCAATGCTAGTCAAACCCAACCTTTTTGGTCACAAAAGCAGCAAAAAGCTAGAGTTACCTAAACTGATTTCGTTTTTGTTTTGGAAATCAGTTAAGATTAAAAGAAACAAAATCACCTTTTTTTGTAAAAGCAGAAACATCTGCATGATAATGTATGGACATTCGATTATAGACTAGAAGGGAAAGTTAGTGAACAAAGGATAGAGACAAGCAGATTAAAAGACTGTGTATTGTATTTTCCAGAACGTTGTTGTTCTTGTGTATTGTTTCCAGAACGTTGGTCTTGCATGTAATTTGATTTCCAGAACTTAATTATAGGCATCGTTTCACCATTACAGTGCTTATGCATTAACGTTTTCATCACTTGAAGTTTCCTAAGTGTGCCATTGAAGCATGGACAGGCCCTACGTGGAGATTGGTATACTTTTATTTTTATTTCCATAGCGTTTTCAAATCTGAACAGTGTTGAATAGCGTTTGATGTTATTTTCTTGCCTGTGAGTTTATTGATTCCATTAGAAGTTCTTGCAAGTATTATTGTATGATTCATGGTGATAGCTTGAGAATTCGATTGCTAGATTATTGAATAAGATCTTGTAAAAGATTTGGTCAACCATTGAATTTTGAAGTATCTTTGTGGACTTTGTTTTCATGCATTTGAGTTTTAGTGTGTTTTAAAGAGTTTTTTTGGTTTTCATGAATGCTTAGTGTGTTAGCTGGAAAGAGATTTTGTGAATGATATCCTTGTAAGAGGGTTGAAAACTCAGACTAGTAACATGCTGTTTCTTTAGAACAGTTAATTAAATTAGATGATATGAGCATTAAAATGTGAAAGGAAACATATTTCAATCTCCTGTAAAGGAGTGTTGTAGCCTGTCACAGTAGACACTTAGTTAGGTAGATGAGATCCTTTTAGGTCTATAGACTTTAGACACGTGCCTCTAAGTTTACCTACCTTGGTTGACATTAAATCTAGTCTAATCTAGCACCCTAGATTAACCACTACAAAGTCTCAAACTCATTGGCTTGGGCCATATGAAATTGAAAAATTATTTAGTAATGGAGCAGTGAGGATAAGAACAATAGATGAAAGTAAAACTCCTCTTCTTGTGAAAGGTCATAGATTAAAGATATATCAGAAACCAATTTCAAAAGAGGATTTCATTAAGATTTTCCAAGACAATTCTGAAATGAAGCTAGTGAAGAAGAATTCTTCTTCTCCACTAACTTAGTCTTTATTTTTCCTACAAAAATAAAATAAAAAATTGTATAAGGTTGAAAACCAATCATTTATTGGCATACTTATACAGAAAATACAGGGTGAAAATCAGAGGTTTCTGACACCCTATATTTTCCATTTTCTTTCTGTAATAAGTAGTAACAAAAAGCTACAGTCACTCTACAATTTAGATTCTACAAAATTCATCATCTCATCTCACCTCACTCCATTTTATTTTTGCAGTTTCACTTCATCCCATTGTCATATTTCATCAATAAAATTTTCAATTTTTCCTTTTACAATTTTCATTCCATCTTCATTTCATTTATCATCTTGTCTTACATCTCATTTCATTTCACTTACATAGCCATTTCCATTTCATTCATGATCCATAAGCCATATTTCACTTTCTATTTCACGTTCTGCAGTTGATTCTGTTCTGCAGCTAATCTGATTCTGCAGCTACAACTTGTTTACCAGTTCAGGCACAAGTGTACAACTCATAATACAATCATGTATGCAAGGAATTGAAGAAAAATAAATTTTTGAAGACCAAACCATTCTCAAGGTACTTGTGGATCAACATCAAAAAAAATAGCAAGCAAAAGATAAAGGTTCCAAAGGTAAATGCAAAAATTTATTTCCAAAAGCAATTTGAAAACATAAGTTTGTATAGTATGTATAATCACATGTCTCCTTAATCAACCATCATTTGATTTGACCGCCACTATATCTCTGCCATATCTTCCATCTTTAATAACAAACAGTCTCAATGATTCTTTCATAACAAATCTCTGCTTCAAACTCCATAACCTGTACTCAAACAGTCCTCCACAACTCCACCTGTTAACAGTCAAGATGACAATGTGACCTATCTATCTATGACTCTCTAAACTCTTACTATCTATTTATTACATGCAAACTCTTAAGTTTTTCTCTCATATTCACACAGTGATTTCATATACACGGTCTTTCCATTTTCTATATACACAGTCATTCCATTTTTCATATACATAGTCTTTCCATTTTCATATATACACAGTCTTTCCATTTCCATACACACAGTCATTCCATTTCTTAAATAACACTCATTTTATAGACAGTAAGAGTAATTTTGAAGGTTAAATGAAAACAAGGAATATGGGGCTTATTGTTAGGACAGAGCCCATAGGGGTAAAATATATGGAGGGGTATCCACAACTTAAAGGGATGCTGCAGAAGGTTGGATCATTAAATTTTATTGAGAAATTTGACGGCTACCACAAGGAAATTACCAAGTCTTTTGCAAGGTCATTTGATGGTACAGAAGTGGAGATAGGATATATCAAATTTGTAGTCACAGAATCCTTCATAGCAAAAGCAACAGAGTTGCCGAGACAAGGAGAAAGATGGTTTAAAAACAAGGAATTTCATGATGAATATTGGAAAGTGATCCTTAAAAACCCAGGCATGGATGTTACAGTATTTTGGAAGGGAATTCCTATTTCAACACTCAAAACCAAATGGGGTAATATGCTTTTAATATTGCAAAAATTTATTACATGTGAAGGAAGATTTGGGTTTATGTATGTTTACCATATACACTTATTAATGATTTTTTTAGAAAATGAAACCATCAACCTTCCCTTCTTCCTTCTAAACAATCTGAAAAGGATGACTACAAATGTCCAAAGAAAATTGAATCCATAGAAACAACTATGTATCATCATGGATTAGTGAAAATACTAGTTGAATTCCATTTGAAAAGTGTAGGGGATACATGGGAAGATTTCTTGGTAAGAATTGTTTTCTAGGATGCTACAAAGTCACCTGAGGAGAGTCATGATAAGAAAAGTAGGAGGAGAAAGATCAACATTAACATTCAAACCTCCTCACAAAAGAATGATGTAGAGATAGCTTCTAAACCAAAGGTTAGGAAGTAGGCTAAACAGAAAGGAAAAATGAAAGAGAGATATGAAGAAATCAATGAAGCCATTCCTGAACCTTCATCACCACAAGAAGATGAACATTTACTCTCTGAAAGACTGACCAAGGTTAAGAAGCCAATCAAGAAAAAGAAGGAGATAGGAAAGAGGAAGAAGGACACAAGAGAAGAAACCATAAGCTTCCAAAACCTGAGGAGGAGCTCTAGACTCCAAGGTAAGGTGAGGAAGGTAACATCAAAAGGAGTCTAGTTCATAAACTTAGAGGAAGAAACCCCAGTTCAGTCTCCTAACAGTATTCCACCTGAACACAGTCCACAAAACTCTCCTCCGCAGAATTTTGAAGGCAGCCCAAGCAGAGCTTCTCCTAGCATAGATCCAGTACAACATCAAATCTATGACTACATAGAGTCATTGGAAAGAAAGGATACCTCAATGGATCCAGGATCCTCAACCAATCTAGAGAAGCCTGTCAATCCATAAGAACCTCTAACTAGCTGTCTCAAACAAGAAATCGTTGAGTTAGAGATTTTGAACAGGCACATTCAAAAAGAAAATGAAACCTTGAGAGAACAGAACAAGCTAGATAAAGCAATTCATGACAACACAATGTTGCACCTAGGATTATGGTACAAGAAAAATAGGAATCTAAAGAGGAAAAATAGGAATTTGAGCAGAACAATTATCAACCTCAAATACAAACTTCTTGTGAAGAAACCCAGGATGGCAGTCAGTGCAAGGAGAAGTAATAAAAGGAATTTGGATGTGCTGGCAGAAGTGTTAGAACAGATGCAATGGGAGAAAGAAGTTCACATTTTTAAAAATTGCATGAGGACATGTAATGATTTTGTAGTAGGGGTATGTTGAGCCTCAAAATTACTCTTTCCCTAGCAACTCTTCTCATTCCTTTTCTTTGTTTTTCGATAAGAAAGATGCATTCTCATCACCAATAACTGGTATATACTGTCTTGAGGAGGTCATTTAGTGATTTACATATTATGCTTTTATGCTTTGCTTTTTGAATAAATTTTTGTATTTTAGCTACGGAATGTAGCCTATTCTACAGCTAATCGGCTGTTCCGCAGCTACCTTCATGCTCTAACAGGTTCCAAGTGTCAGAAGGAGAAACTAGCCACATGGATAGCTTGGAAATCATCATGACATGGACCCTGTCCTATTCATTTAGCCTAGGTCGACAAAGAAGATGGCATAAGACTACAGTCAATGGATAAGTCAAACACAAAGAGACCAAAGGTAACAGGACTCTAATTCGTGGTTAATTAATGCATTTCACAGTGATGGGAAGCGTTATCCGGAGCAACTACTTGTACCTACGGACTCCAATAGCCGCCTGTACAAACGAATCCAACAACCACCATGTCTTGGATTTATGTCTCCGGCAGCCGAGGAAGAAATTCCACATATCTGTCTTTTACATGTTTGGCTATAGCATGCTTTTCTCCACAAAAAGTTATATGATTTTTTTTATAAATACCTGTGTAAAGGACCGAAGAAGTTAGTAGCAATAGTAATAGTATTATTGTGAAATCGAAGTTCTAGACTCTATAATTTTTTGGCATTTTGTGTCCCTGTTTTAATATGACAAGACCGCATGTTTTTATGAACATATGAAGGATTTTTCATGGAGTTGATTCAACAAGCGTAGCCTAATCAGTTGCAGAGGGCCCCTGCACTAAAGAAGGTTTCATTTCATTTTATTTTTCTTCTTCTTGTTAACTGTAAATTCATCATTTTCTTTCACAGTGTTTATAATCATTTTCTTACTAACAATGTTTATAATGCAATTTCCATTAGCTTGATCTCTTTTTAGTTTTTATCAGTAGTTTAAAAGAGATAACTCAATGGTGTAATCTTGTTTCTTCAATTAAGAGCTAACCTTTTTTCGGGATGAGAATAGGATTGAAGAATGATAAGGATACATTGTTGGATAGTTTAATTCATTCACTGTTTTACTAGTTTAAATTCTCAATTAAACTGATCAGTTTCATTTACTATCTTCGCCATTTCATTTTTAGTTTACTGACTCATGGTGTTAATGAATGTTTATGGAAAACCCTTCAAGTTGATAATTCATCCTTAACTAGGTGGTTGAACATTTCATCTATGCAATGAGTTATTTTTGCATCTCTGTATTTGCTTTCTTTTAGATTAATGAAGTACATAATTACTCAAATGTCATCCCAAGGAGACTTTCTCCCAAAATTGAGAGGCATAGTAACCAAGTATTCCATTTAGTTTTATTTCTGTAATTAGGTAGACATCAATTGAAAATTTCACTTTCAGTTTTAATTCATGATTTGGAAATAATGGTAAAATAAGAATAGAAACTTTGTTTCCATTTCTTTCTTAGCTTTGGTTCCAAATATTTCTTAGCTCTGTTTTCATTTTTAGATTTTGAGCAGTCTTTATGAAAGTTAGATTTAGTTATGATAATTTACAACTTCAATATTCCTTTTCTTAATGAGCTCCTCAGCAAAATTTATGTTTGAGGGATCATATCCCATCCTTAGCACTAGATTTTCCAAAGACTGAATCTTGGTATCCTTTGCTAATGAGGAGGCCTTCTCCAACTTTAGTTGTGACTAAATATTCACCAATGTAACCTGCATTTTTGACAAACTCATAGCAATGTTTGTCAAGGTTGAAGAAATCATCTGTCCAGTCTGTTTGTGCATCTCAATTTGATCAATTGGATGCACATCCTAGACATTGAACTCAAAAGAAGTATGTTTCTGGTATTGTACTGCAGTCCTGGGCTGAGGAACTTGGGCCTACAAGAAAGCCATTTGCATCTTCCCCTTCTTAGAGTCGAAGACTGAAAGAAGCTTGGCTTGAGAGCTGGAAGAATGCTTCTAGAATTGGGTGTAAGTATTCAACTTCAATTCTTCATTCTTTCTTTTGATTTCGCTAAAGACATGGAATATTTCTTCCTCTTTATTCTCTAGAATGCCTCCAACAATTTGGCCTATCTGTTCATGAGAAGTAGTAGATTGAGTTGGAGATTGTATATACTGTTCACCAGGCTGTGAATCAATATTCATAGGGACCCTTTGTTTCTTTTGCATGTAAAATACCTTGAGGCCTTGGATTGTTTGTTCTATTGCAGGTGAAGATTTTTCTTCCCTCCCTCTCTTGGCTGTTTTTTCCTGTGCAATTGGAGTTTTCATATTTGATGTAGAGACTGCCTACTCGTCAGCCTCCTGGAGGGTATTCTTCATCCATTCCAACTGATTCTTGAACTTTTCTATCTTAGGCCTAGATGTATGATGATATGGTGTGAACTTATTTTCCACCCTAAGTTTGGAGATGACTCCCAATGGGTCATATGACCAAGATAAACTAAGAGCAAATTTCATTTCTTTTAACAAATTATCAGCTTCCTCCCTTGCTGCCCTGGTATTACAAATGAAGGGACCAACTTGAGCTTAAAGCTTCAATTGTGATTTCTTTTTGGTAGCTACAAAATGTACTTCATCTGCATTCAATCTTTGCCTCAAGTACTGTAGTGAAAATATTCTAATAGGGAGGTACTTTGGTAGTTCATAGGGCGGAAGCTCACAGCCAAAAACCTTGATTTTTGTGTAGTTTTGGTAGCAATACCAATCTCCTGTTGCAACTTGATCTATGAACTGAAGTTCTTTGACAATCTCCTCACTGATCCTTGGTAATGGAGTGTTGCACATAAGGCTGAGGGATGGATAAATACATAGTTCTATGAATTGCTTGTATGTGAATTCTTCTTTCTCCTTCATCCCCATTGAAATCCAGAAAATCACTGACTTTTGTTGTCCTTCTTCATCAAGTTTCTGCAAAGGAAATGGGAATTTGTCTCCCTAAAAATATATAAAAATATACACAAGTATTGAAGCATACTTGAATATTTCTTCAGTGTTAAATTTGACAAACTATTCATGTATGGTTTTAGCTATGAAATGACTGAAATCATAAATAACAGTAGGCTTAGAATCAGAAGAAAACATGGATAAGAAACCAAGGATGGATTCATTGACATACTGATCAGAGTGATAACCAAGAAAATAGGACAAGATAGTAGTAATATGCCTGGTTCTATTAGGAAACATAGATAAATCATAAGGGGGATTTCTCTTTGGTAGAGGACTACCAATTGCTAAAAATAGTTCTAGCGTCTGAGATCTCTTGGTAAAGTCAAGTTTGTTATAAGCTTTTATTAGATTTTCATGAGAAAAAGGATGAGTTGGTATAGTGGCAAGGGCCTGCAACATTTTCTCAATTGAATCAACATTAATAGGATAGAGGATTTCTCCAGTAGGTGAGATAATGGCTCTCTAGCTGGGATCATAGGATTCATGGCATTTTCTCACAAACTCTGGAGCTCTATGTATTTGTGGAAAATATAGTGGGGTAATTGGGATTCCCAGAGCCCAATTTCATCACTCTGGTCAATTAGCTGCTCTTCCCACCAGCAATAAATTCCAAATAAATCAAATTGAGAAGAAGTCTCAATGATTTTTCAATCCTTGTCAACTAATGGAGTATGGTGGAAATCAATCTATGGGTGAATTAAAGGATTTGAAACCTCTGCGATTGTTTTTCCCTTGGGGGGAATTTTGTCAAATGAAACTGTGGATTGTAAATGAAAAAATGATAAAAGGAGTTACCAGAGTGGAGACAGGTAACTGACAAGTGGACCTGGAAGATGTTCTTGCGAATAGGACAAGTGGCTTCTAGAATGTAGGACAGTAGCTGAGTTGTTGAGTAGGCGAGCTTGAAGAATAATCTTGGTCGCAAAAGTTAAGTGTGTAACCTTTGAAATGCATGACACAGTGTTTATAAAGAGAAAAAAAAATGGAGTGGGAGGATGGCATTGAACATTTGAAAGTTCATTAATTATCCAACGAGTTAATTAACAGACATTTGGTTATAAATGTGAGGGAGCGGAAACAAATGGGCAATGGATAGGCGACAGATGATTGGATGGGAGATATGAAATGAAACATGATGTGGAGGTGATGTGGGGTGGTGGTAAACGGCTATGAAGGATAACACGTTTGGGGCTAAGACAGAGTGGTTTGTGTTTTTTGGATTTCTAGTCCTGAAAGACTAAAAGGTGAGTTTTGTGGTTTATCTAGGCGGTATTAAAGACTGCCCATTTTGCCCCCCGGACGATAAACTTTGGACGACTAATGAGGGCCGAAAGGGAGTGTGGGCCATATGATTTCGAAGGAGTGTGCAGGATGAGAGGTGGGGTGGAGGGAGTTTAACATTTGAGCGGGGAATGAACAGTGGGGTCGCGATATGATAGGCAGATGCAACGGATGTGGGTCCAGGTGTTTTAATGAATGGAGTGATAGGATATGAATGAAATAACATAAGGTCAAAACTTTGGTTATTCAAACTCCTGTCATCAATATGTTTCCTAATGTTTTGATCTTTAGGAAATAACCATTTCAACATCTCAAACTTTCACATTTCTACCTACCCTTCTAATCCTAACATTTTTACTTATCCTTTAAGAGTGCATTTGAACTAGCAACCCAATATTTCCTTTTTATGAACAATCTATCTTTGTACCTTATTCCCTCCATTGGCTCAGATTAAAATGTTGAGCCAATTTATTTTCTACCTATGAGAATTAATTTAAAACAATTCCAATTATGATGCAACTGTATAATTGGATAAAATTACCTAGTATGGCATCTAAACAAACTGCACACAACTATTATTTTTCAAACTGAATTTAGAACAAAGTAGCAGCATTTAGATTTGCAACACTTTCAGAGTTGACTTCTTTTTATTTTCTATCTAACCTAACATTTTATTTTGCCTTGATTTTTTAGGGAATCTACCTAACATGTTCTTTGATATGGACATATTTATCAAAATATTTTCCTAACATTTTTTATTCAATATTCTTTTTGTCCACATCCTATCTTAACATTTTGTAAATATATTTCATTTTTTTGTCTAATTTGTTCTAACTTATCAAAACCAAAAAATGCTACAACACCCTGTTCTTCAATAATGTATCCCAGATATTGAACCTGGGTTATGCCAAAAGTGCATTTCTCCAAATTGGCACATAACTTGTGTTGCCGCATTGTTTGGAGAACCTGTCGAATGTGGTGGAGGTGCTCTTCCCAACTCTAGCTGAATATTAGGATTTCATCCAAGTATACCACTACAAATGAGTTGGTGAATGGCCACAAGATGTCATCCATTAGCCTCATGAAGGTTGCAGGAGCATTCATCAATTCCAAAGGCATAACCAACCATTTGAAAATGCCCTACTTGGCTATGAAGGCAGTCTTCCACACATCAGAGGGTTCGATTGGTACTTGCTGATATCCCGACTTCAAATCGATCTTGCTGAAATATTTCTCCCCCTTCAGTTGGTCCAAGAGGTCATCAATCTGTGGGATCGGGTATCTATTACAGATAGTGATCTTGTTCAATGCTCGATAGTCAATACAGAGTCTCCAAGTCCCATCCTTCTTTTGTACCAACACAATCGGGCTCCCACAGGGCGATGAAATTAGACGAATGTGACCTTTCTGCAACAACTCCTGAATCTGCCTCTTGATTTCATCATTCTCCAGAACAGAGCACCAATAATTGGTCCATTGGGCAGCGGTGCACCTAGGGTCAGATCGATGAAGTGCTTGACCTAACAGTGTAGAGGAACCCCTGCGAGGGAGGTGAATATTTCCTTGTACTCCTCCATGACCTTGTCCATTTGTAGTTGTTGTGCAGAGGGGCCTTGTCTGGAGGTCTTGGCCACCGTCTTCTTCTTTCCTTGAGGGCATATCGTCAGGAAAACAAATTTCTTAGTTTTGGAAATGAGCTTATTGCATTGTTTTGCAGTAATCAAATAGATGGTGGTAGGCAGTGCTACCTCCGGTATTCTGTACAACTTATTTCCCAAAGTAACAATAACAGCACGGGGCCTTGATTCATACACAACATGTCGCTTCCACAAGTATGGTTGTCCTAATAATACATCACAAACTTCAAGGGGAGAAATGTCACACAATACCTCATTTGTGAAGGGTTTGATGTTGTATGGAAGGCAACAATGATGGCTCACGCGAAGATCTCGTCCTTGGTGAAGCCACTTGATGGTGTACAGTTGTGGATGTGTTGTGGTCGGTAAGCCCAACCACTTCACGACCTCTGCCGAAATGAGGTTCTTTTGGCTCCCGTTATCGACAATGAACTGTAACAGGGAGCCCTTTACCCACATCTCGAAGTGGAAGAGATGCTCCTCCTCCTCTGGATCTTCGGGTTCTTCCTTCTGGATCTTCATGGTGGCAACAGTGGCGTTGGGCTCCGCATCGATAATCTGCTTCCCTTTGTCATTCCCCTTGTCAGGTTCTGACTCAGAGTCGAAACATGCATATTATTCTAAAACCTTTAGCTTAGCCACCAGTGATTGCTTGGCCCGACACTCACTTGTTTTGTGAGTGGAGCTCTTATGGAACTCACACCACTTTCCCATGTTCTTTTTAGCTTCGCAGTGCTATTCTTTGCTTGCAGCTTTGGCAGGTTGTCTTGGGTTGCCCTGACTTGGCTTTGTTCTTTGTTTTGCAGTTTGGGTGCACCTTTCCCTTACTTCAGATTCACAGATCCAAAGTCTCACTTCTTCTGTTTAAACTTTTTCTCGACCTTGACGGCATATTGATATGCCATGCTGTGCGAGGAGATGTTCAGGAATTATATTTCTTCCTGGATGTACTTGTGTAGGTAGCCACGGTATTTGAGTACCAAATGCTGCTATGAATACTTGATACCCAACTTTGTGTGAAGGGTATGGAAAATATTGGTAAACTCTAGCATGTCTTGGTCCCTTCCCTACCACAACATGGTCCACTTTATGTATTGATCCTCATAGCTTCCAACGGGGTAGTACTGCTCCTTGATGGCATCCCAAAATGAATTCCAAGTGGGTGCAGCTAAAAATAGTTAGCCTGTACTTTCATCCTTCTACTCGTAGTAGGTTTCCCACTAGTCCTTGAGATGGGGGGCTACTTTGAGAAGAGAGAAAATATTCTTTTCTGGACTGGAAAAATCGTGAATAGAAAAATAACCCTCTAGCATATTTAACCATTTATCAATGACATCTACGTCTATCTGCCCTGGAATATGGGGATTTCAAAATTAAC
This sequence comes from Pinus taeda, assembly GCA_000404065.3. Lineage (NCBI taxonomy): Eukaryota > Viridiplantae > Streptophyta > Pinopsida > Pinales > Pinaceae > Pinus > Pinus taeda. The sequence goes on along the minus strand of APFE030952436.1, from coordinate 14,444 downwards.
TTGCACCTTAAACAGCGTGGCGTTTCCATAGTAGCTGTTGGAAGTCGATGCATCACCCCTGGGTAGCTGCTGAAGGATCTGGCAAAGTTTTCCATCAGCGCATTCCTTTGTCGCTCGAGGGCTTCTTCGAGAAATATTTTGATAGGATATCCTACCCCCTCGTCTTTATTTTCAACTGCCATGGGAGGCCGTTGGGATTTGCAAGGTTGGTCTTGCAAAGGTTCGACCAGTTCAAGCCCTAAATCCTTATATCCCGACCTCGCTGGGGACATGCAAAGAAAAAAAGTGAAAAAGCAGACCACTCTGATACCATTGATTTGGATTTAAACAGGAACACAACAAATTACAGAGATAACCATAAACACAAAGATGCAGTGGAAATAATACTTTATTTCATTAATGTAAAATACTAAGATATGCTTACAAACAGAAATGGACATAAATAGCTAGGGCGATGGTAGCTTATCTCTGAGAAGAGATGTGGCGGCTACATGCCTCTGAACTATGTTACAATGAGGCCAGGGAAAATTTTAAGAACCCCCCCTAAATTTACATGTATAATAAATGGGCGAATCTCCATGGTATATAGGAA
>APFE030952436.1:0-13832 GCA_000404065.3 Pinus taeda | reverse complement strand
TTTCTTTAAAATATCTTTTGAAATCAAAATTACCAAAATTACATATCGATAATCTAGTAGGTGTAAGATAAAATTTACCCGTGATAATCTAGTGGGTGTAAGATAAAATTCACCCATGCCATTCACAGAAAGCATGAGAAAAAACCTAATACTATAAATAAAACCAAGAAAAATTCAAATTCATCACTTCTAGGGACCTCATAACCACCCTGCCAATACACAAGTATGTTCTTGTTTGCAATTAGAAAAATTACCCAAATTACAATCTGTTTACTCCACTTCTAGGGACCTCGTAACCACCCTGCCAATATACAAGTATGTTCCCATTTGCAATTAGAAAAATTACCCAAATTACAATCTGTTTACTCCATCATATGTTGGAAAGTTATAGAAGGATGACTAGTGCAATTAATCCATTCCTTTTAGCCTTGGATTTGTTTATGTTGGAAAGTTATAGAAGGATGACTAGTGAAATCAATCCATTCCTTTTAGCCTTGGATTTGCTTCAGTTTAAAACAGAAGTATACAAATATACTTGTCCAATATCTATGCTTTAACCATTCACCTTAAGATGTTTTTACAATATAATTTCTTAAGTCTATTTAATATCTTCATTATCATAAAAACCAACCTATATCCATCTTAACTCCACATCTACCACTCTTAGGGGGATGAAATCTATTTATCCCTATGAGCACTTGGTAGACCCAGAATTAAGATGGATCTAAGATAGAATTTCCCCTTTAAATAGTCTATGCTCACATGAATACCATGGGTCAATACCATGGGTTATCATAAACCTGGAGCTTAAAATTTACTATTAGTAATTTATAAAAATTAATATTAATAGTTGATTTTTATTTTATTTTTATTTTAACCAAGCTAAAATGTTTAACATACATTAAATTACAACATCCATTTTTACTCTTGATCGGATCAAATATTTTTTCACTCTATGCTAGTTTGCATATCACGATATTTGATACCTCTCGGGGGTAGTAGATCCAGAGTAAAGATGGATCTATGCTAGTTTAATTCCCCCATTTAAATAGGCTACATTCTAGGTGAATACCATGGGTCAATACCATGTGCCATTTTGGTGAATACCATGGTTCAATACCATGTGCCATATTTTTATTAATTCTAATATTAGGGTTAATAATGGTTTTTTTGCATGGTATTAATAACAATCTAGTCCATGGGATTTGTCCCGTAGTATTTTGCCCATAGGTTTCACCTAAATATAACACATTTTTTGTTCGTAAATATAAGGTGACTTATGGAGTAAATATAAAAAAATGTTTTATTTGTTTACCATACTTCTCGTTTATTTATATTTTTATTAATTTACCATACCTCTTTTACAAATATGGTATTTGGCCCATAGGATTCACTTAAATAAAAGCTTTTTCTTGAGCCTTCATAAATAGAATGAGGGTTATGGACTAAATATAAAAAGAGGTTTTATTTATTTACCATGCGTCTAGTTTATTTATATTTTTATTTATTTACCATACCTTTTGAGTAAGTATAAAAAGGCGTTTTATTTATTTACCATACCTCCACTTTACTTATATTTTTATTTGTTTACACCCTTGCATGTATATAAGGTGACTTATGGAGTAATATAAAAAATGTTTTATTTATTTACCATACTTCTCATTTATTTATATTTTTATTAATTTACCATACCTCTTTTATAAATATGGTATTTGGCCCATAGGATTCACTTAAATAAAACCTATTCTTGAAAATGGGCGAATGGATTCACTTAAATAAAACCTATTCTTGAAAATGGGCGAATGGAAGGTTTTAACTCCTAATTTCAAGGGCTAAATTTACCTTTTTTACCCTCTCCCTTAATAAAAGGTGGGCTATTTGAGGTGATTTGTAAAAATGTACTATGATACAAAATATTCGCCCACTAAAAATTTAAAACCCCTTAATTCCCCCAAAGGGCGAACATTCGCCCCTAAAATCACCCCTAAATGAGGCTCAAAGGCATATTAATTGCTGAGAAACAATGGAAAATCCTAAACATCCAAAAACCTAACCCTAAAAGATGAAACAACAGACTGTGGGCGCCTTTTGGGTAAATTGGTACATCAACTTCTCGGGGTCATAACTTTGGCATACAACCTTCGTTTGACGTGCAAAATATCTCGTTAGAAATATCTATCAGAGAACTACAACCTTGGGAAGAGAAACATCAGTTCATGGACCCGTATTGCTCCCAGTGTTCCCAGAAAATGTCGTTTAGGGCCTCAAAACGGCTCTGGAAGTTCAGTACTCGAAAAACTGCTAAAAATAGTAAACTATGCTACAATTAAGGAAACTAAAAATCTAAAAGAAACAATGGTGGGGGTCCAAGTGGACTTGGCAGGTGGCCACCAATATCCACCTAGATCACACATCAACTGGATTCGAACAAAGGTAAGGGATTTTCCCACATTCCATGGCATAAATTCAATAGATGTATTTTTGTAAAGTTGACAAAAATGTAAGGTAAAGCCAAAAAATATCGTTGTTAGACATTGTGCTGCAAGAAACCCTGACACGCTGGTGGGGAGTACACCACTACCACCTATAGGACTAGGGACGAATCAAGAGGGCCATGAAGGAAATATTCAAGTAGGCAAGGGATCACCTGCAAGAAATCGAAAAATACAAGGGGAACTCAAATCCCTGACAACACCTAGAGAACTGCACAGACACATGGAACATAAAAAGAGTTCCAAAGGAATTATGGGTACACATGTTCATACACACATTAGGCACATTCCCTCAAGCATGGTACATACAAGAAGAGATACGAAAGAGAATGGGAGATTGGGATGCCCGAGAAAAATATTTCAGTAGCATTTCTCATTTAAGGATAGTGACAGGCGACTGATAGAGGCACTATATATCATTAAAATGATCCTCTTCACCTCTGGCCTATTATGGGAAGGGTGTATCTATGAGAGGTTCCTGCAGTACTTTTATGAGTCAGGATACCTAAAATCCATGGCTTGTGAGAAGGTGAATGCAGATATGGAGGAGGATGACCTGGAAGGGTTGAGGCACCTTACATTTCATGAGACTGAAGGGGAGAGGGATATCTAGGAAGGACCCGTAATAGATGCGCCGCACTTGATCCTAGTAAATTTGTGGAAGCACAACATTGGCACAGAGGATAAACCAAAGATGGTGTCAATCGGGGACTACTGGGATGAGCACATGACAAGACACATCAAGAAGAAATCCTTCACGGTTGGAGGAAAGTTTTTGTTATATGAAAAAAAGTTCCAAAATTTTCCAGGAAAGCTACAAATGCATTGGTTATGGTCATCCATAGTTGCGGAGATCAGGGAATCTGGAGTGGTGAAGCTCACACAACTGGACGAGATACTGCTACCAGGATGGGTGAATTGTTCATGCCTAAAACCCTTCCACAAACCAAACATTCATATAAAACATTGATGATGTCTCTACAAATATACTGTAGGTAGAGTTAGGAGATTCAATAGGAGTCAGTCAGTTAATTCGTAAGTTAGTTTATTTCCAATAAAACAAACCTAGAGTGTTAATTTTAGTTGTGGCTTCTATGTCGCCACACCCGACTGATTGTGGTCAGGGGGGAGGTGAGTCACACGTACCAAGTGTCTTTTCCATAATAACTGGGCAATAATACCACTATTAGTCCAAATTTTTGTAGGATATTTTCCGTTTAGCAAAAATTAACTCCTAAACATCTGCCATTATGCTAACATTATTACCCATTCGCTCCACCTTGTCTTTTCGCAAAATATGTTAGCTGAGTCAGGGACAGATCAGCTAATGGTGGGTTAACACATTCAAGTCTGCAAAGGGAAAGTTTTCATAGTAATTAGTTAGCAAGTCTAGTCATAAAATTTGTGTCGAAGTTGGTCTACTTAATCTACATGGAGATGCAGAAGTTCTTAGAGTTTCAAGTTCAAGTGGTAGAATTGTCTAAGTCACAATCTGATCCTCAGTGCTTTCACCTAAGAATTATTTTTCGGCCTCCAATGATTACAATTTACCAATGGCGCTACAAGATGACGAAGTCGTTAATTTCAGTTCATGGAGACGAGGTGGATACAAGAATTACAATCACATAGCCACTATATGGAAAATATGACAAGGCCGCGCTCGTGGATAATGATCTGCCAGATTGCTTTCAGTTCCTAGAATTGAAGCGGGAAGTATACACAGAGACAATTACAAAGGAATATGGGACAAAGGTGACCAGAGACAAGGTGGATTTTAGGGGAAGTCAATGATCAATGCTGATAAACTTGAGAATCTTTCTCATGTTCGACACAACTTTAGCCACGATGCAATGCATGAAACTGTTAATAAGTAGGATGCATGGGGGGTCGTTTTGGCTAGATAGAGAATACCCAATTCATGTAGATGACATTCAACGGCTTACAACATTATCAAGCACAGGAAATGCAATCTCAATGACATTTCAGATAGCTTCGAAGTGAGTGAAGGAGGGAGATAATGACTATTACAAAAAATATGACACCAAGGTGGGCAAGAAGGGAGAGAAGATTGACTTAATCAATAAATAACACATTATATTTTCCTGCTATATCATTGTTGGGAAGGTGATGTGACACTTTTCAAGAAATGAATGCACTCTGGACACCATTTCAATTGTGGAGCACTGCGTCAAAGGGGAAAAATTGCTAAAATGGTATGCATTCCTACTGAATGAACTATTCGAGACATGTGAGGATGTGTACAAAAGAAGAACTAATTTTATTTTGAGCTATATGATCATGACCCAAAAATGTGGAAGTGGTACCCTCTGCCAGGAAGGGACTTGGCATAGACCTTTGAAGACTAGCCTTACGCTCTCAGATACACGCCATGGTGAACATGAGGGGACCCCAAGCAAACAAATCAACGAAGCGGCCTTCAGCGAGTGATATGGTAAAATGCTAGGGGTCATAAGGGTCACTGAAAGGATTCATAGGGAACTTCTTGATGAATACTCAAAGGTGATATGGTTTGGTGTGACACATGGAAACACTTTCCTCAGGCCACAATGTTTCCATCCAGTCACATTCCAAATGCAAGCACAAAATTTCGTGTTAACAAGTGAAGCATTCCATGTGGAAGTTGGGCCATGGCGAAGAGTTGTCTATGAGATAAAAGAAGGTAGATACATATAGTTTTTAGGGGGAATGGTAGCACAACCACTGATAAGAGATGTAGCCTTGGACACTAGGAAGTGATTGACAGAGCAAGAATTGTAGCCAATGGTCACCCAGATGAATAAAAAGATGAGTTCCATGAAGCAGACCATTGCAAGCTTAACTGGTTCATCAGGTGAGGCCTCTGAATCTGTTGAGTTGCAATGTTTTTCACAACATAATATGATAATCACTACACCCCTAGCTGTTTTTATCCCTCCTATAGGGCCTCATTCACAATCTAAGCCAACAATTCCCAAGGCCAGGTAGCCAAAAAGCACCAAGCCCACCACTGCAAAGAAGAAAAAACCATGCCGCTATGACTGTAGTTGACCTCATTGATGAGGGAACCAAGACTGTCACAGCCTCCCAAATTGTCGAAGAAACCCCACCTTCTACGTCTACTATTTCACCTTTCTTGCGGGATCCATCCCTGCATACAGCCTCAACCTCCGCAACACTGTCAGACCCCATCCCCTCCGACACTCGAATAGGAACTGAAGATATGGAGTTCGACTCATTCGTTCAGTTAGACATGATGCTCACTGAGGGACAAAGCAACACCATGTAAATATATCAGTGCTATTGGGGTCAGACCCACTGCCGGGTGAAGTGCCTATCACTTCGCACCCACTGTTAGAGTGATTGAACAGTTTGGCACCGCTTTGTCTTTAAATTGTCCTATTGTTCCTGATCCACTTATTATTCCTCCAATGCCTCAGTTTGTAGAACCATTGCAGAAAGCACCTCACCCCATAGCCACTCTGATAAGTCTGTTGCTAGTGGCCAACCGTTGTAGAGAAGATTCCCACACCCATCCACTATGTAGCCAAAAAATATTTAGAATTGTTCATTTTCACAATTGTTTGGATTCATTCAATAAGTAGAGAAGATCCACAATGAAAATGTTGTCAAACATGAGCAACAGAAGAAGCAAATCACTGCTCTCATAGCCGAGAGAGATTAGCTTTGTCAAAGAAATCAACAACTACGTACACAGGTTGACCAGATAACATAATGGTTTCAATCACTTTGGCCACCATTGCTAAGGTAGTTATTGAAGCCCCAAAGGACTTTTCTACATGCACCCTAGATGAATGCTACAACCATATTCAACTAGCATGCACTAGGTTGATCTCTGCCAATAGGGAATTGAAGCAGAGCCTTGATGCTGTGAAAATGACTCTTCCCAACCCGTCCACGAGCTACATTAATGAGATCAAGAAAAATATCACTACCGTGGCTACCCTGAAAGCCTCTATTGCTGATGCCCTAGCTAAGTGGTGCATTCTGATGGATCAAGTCCATGATTGGTCAGGTAGCTTGGCCATGAAAAATCAACCAGTATACCCACTTCGACAAAAAATTCAATAGCTCCTCACTGACAATCGGAACTGTAAAGACAAAGATCGACGGAAGAGGATCGACACAGAGGTGACCTCTCTAGAAGCCTCGGTTCAACAATTTGAGGATGAGTCGGAAAAAATTAAGAAGAAGATCTGGGATCTTAGGCCACCGGTGGATTTCCATGTCAACGCTATACGCGAACTTTGCAATGAAATGGAGGAACAATGGATCTCCCTAATAAAAAATTGACCCGACTAGCCAAACTCTAGCATGAATGCCAAATTACTCAAGCAAGATGACACAATTACTGACCCCTAGCAAGCAAGCCTTGATGAGTACAATCAATTCTGCCAGGAAGCTATTGCTGTAGTGCCAAATTTGAGGCCTTCGTTTGAAAAAGAAGGCCAACAAGAAGCAGCAACAACACATCAAGAAGTAGGACCAACACAACTAGAAACAACAACAACAAAGGAACTAGCAGAAAAATCAATAGAGCAGACAACAATCACGCAAACAACACCCAAGATCAATTGACTCGGGGATGAGTCAATGAATTATGGTCGAGGCCTATTGGGGCCTTTTTTTTGAGTTTTTGCGGAAAGAAGAGCTGGGGAAAGTTGGCGGAGATGACCATTTGGTTGCAGAGATGACAAACGAGATGGGGGGAACAAGAACCATAAGTGAATCGATAATTGCGGAAGGTAGCATAGAAGAGCACGAGTAGCTGAGCAAGGGGAGAGAAAAGTAAGCTAAGGATAAATTCAATTGAGTGGAAGATAAGTAGAACTGGTAGTTTGAGCGCAGGAAAAAATATAAAAGGAAGAAGGGAGGATGAGAAATGGTTGGTTGTTGATCATTTGAGCGAGTCAGGGATCAGTAGAGCTTTCCTGAGTGGCAGAAAGGAAAGAATCATTCCTTGTCCTATCCATGTATGTTCCTGTGGGTTATGTTACTTATGTTCTTGATGATTAGGCTTCGAGCCTCTTGTAATTCCTTATGTATCACTTTGTTAAGCTTAATGAAAGAGATAGTTTTGACCAACAATGCGTTATTGAGTTCTGTGTTGGCTCTTTAAACTTTTTGAATGTATGCCTATAAGTTGTATGGTTCTCAAAGAGGATATGAGTAGAATAGTATGATTGGATTAATGTGGATGATTGATTGTTATGAGTCAATATCGTCTACTTGTTGTGATTCCCTTCGTACCTCATTCTACCCCTTCTAACTTCGGTCGCAACATGCTTCGTGTGAGATTCCTTACCCTCTCTAGGTAAAGTGAAAATGTCAGTGTTGCTCTAGACTACAAAAGAGCCTTGTTGGCCCCTTGTGCTTGAACCCAGTGTCTCTGCCCGATTGTCAATTTCGTTCCAACATTACGATATGTTAATTTCAAGTAAAAATAGGTTCTATATTTTGTAGTTTTCATTGTAATATTACAACTACATTTATTTGAGGCGTGTTATTTTAATATTGTTGTTTCATATTTAATCATTACATTGTTTGTTTCTTATCTGTGATAGGAAATGAAGTTGGATTTGATGAAGTTGGGACCTATTTATTTTCACATAGATAATATTTGAGTAGTATTAAATGGTAAATAACTAATCTAGCAAGTTATCGCAAAGAAATAATGGGCTCATTCAAGTACATGAAACTACCTTGATGTCTAGCTCCGATATCTTGGAAAAATTTAATGGTTTAAATGTTGATTGTGTTTGGGGCATTTTGTTGAGTTTTGAGATTTGGATTTATTTTGGTCAAAGATTATGTTAGTCCCTTGAATTCTCTTAGTTCTTATTTTGTGCTTAGATTCATAGATCTTCATCTAGTTTTAAAATTATTATTGTTTTCTTTATATATTTGGTCTTTTGAAGAAAGTTTTCTTTTATTTACTTTCACTTTGTGGAATGAATTTAGCATATGGACTTTTAGAATATAGTACACTACTATGATTATTTTATATTTTCTTGGAAAATAATTATCGATATTTGGAAAGGGAAATAAGCCACGGGTAGCTAAGTGAAGATAAAAATGATTTATGTACTATGTTCATGCATATTGATTGTAGGAGACCGATTTGCATGAGACTGAAATTCTTTTGTATAGAGTCTTGTATCCACTTTCCCAAATATAAAACTAGACCAACCCTAGAGCTTGAAGAAACAAACCCTAGAGCTTGAATAAATTGCCAAAGTGGAAGAGAATTCCACATTATCATAAGTGTTTTCAATTGCATTTGATTGAAGGAAGGTTTTGAGTTTAATAAGTGAGTTTTGCGTAGGTTCATGCATATTCATTGTAGGACAGCTACTTGCATGAGACATACATTATTTTGTATAAAGTCTTGTATCCACTTTCCCATATATAAAACTAGACCAACCCTAGAGCTTGAAGAAATTGCCAAAGTGGAAGATAATTCCACATTATCATAAGTGTTTTCAATTACATTTGATTGAAGGAAGGTTTTGAATTTAATAAGCGATTTTTGCATGACATGTCACATACTAAATGATAAATAAAAAATTAATTAAACTAAGTGTGAAACTTGGAAAGTGGAACAACAACAATTAAACATCAATCTTATATATGTATTTAGTAAACTAAGTGTATTTAGTAAACTAAATGGAATTAAACAATTAAACTAAGTACAAAAATGAAGAACAATACATAAATGACTTACATAGAACAAGATACATGGAATAATCAATAGATAGTTGGAATCATATTTGAAATTTCATCACTTCTCCAAGAAAATCTTGTACATTGCACAACAAAAAAATTGTCTGTAGGCCAAAGTTCGAACCCCAAAACTGGTTCCTTGATCTTCTTTTAAAGGAACTTTTACATTGAAAACAATTATCAAAACTATCAACTGTCAAAACTACTTCTTAACAATTCAGTCCTCATGAAAATTAAAGGACTAAACTATTTGAAATTTAGGCTCACTTGATGAAGCTCCAAGTTGCACAACTCTAACATTCATTGGTGAAATCAAGCTCTGACACTTCTTCCATAGGGTTAAGTCAGGAATTGGACACTGTAACAATATGTTGAAGGCCATTTTTAAGTTGGTTACCTTGGTGTATGTAGGCTTATCAGTGAATAGATTTTTGATGAACCATAATAGTTGGAAGTCCCCCTGCAAGTAGTTCACGATTGTATCTCTTTCCAAAAATTTTGTTTTCTCATGAGATGCATTGATCTCACTTTTTTCTTCCACTAGAAATATTTCATATTGTTCCCCAGAAAGGAGGCCACCCTGCTTATCCCAACATGAAGGTAACCTTGTTCTAACTTTCTTGTCAAAACTAGAATTAAAATCTGCCACAGATTCCCTGAATTCTAATCTGGCTTTTTCCTTTTTCTTGTACATGTTCTTCTACACCATCTTGGTTATTTCTGACACCACAACTGTTATGTCTACAATGTCTACTTCCCTTAATTCCTGAGAATACTTAGCATTTAGATAATCAATGATTCTTTTTTCCAATTGTGAACTTTCTTGTGGTTGAGTTTTATTGGTGTAGATGATGGCTTTAGAGGCCCTAATCATTTCCTTTTCTTCAGCTATGACTACCATATGATCCCATAATACTTTGATTTTTTGATTGATATCATTCTAGATAACCTCTCTTGCTTGAATAAGAGACATGTTCCCTTTTATCTTTTCTTTTAGTTCTTTGATTTCTTCACATGCTGAATTATACTTATTGTAATGCTTGGTTGCATTCTCTCTGGCCATGTTCATTTGTCTCTCCTTATGCTTCAATTGTTCTTTTACATGATCCATATTTTTTTGTAGTTTCTTCAATTCATCTTATGAGATATTTAGCTCTATCATAACACTAATAAGATTTTCAGTTGGGTCTTCAGAATGAAGTTGTACTACAATCATGCAAACATGGTTGTCTATCTTCTGTTGCAGATCCACATTGAGCTCCTTAAGAATTTTTATTTCCTTATTTATTTTGAGTAACTCATGAGTCAAAATTTCTTTTTCTTTTCGATCTAGGCCACTTCTAAAGCTTGAACATGCTCTGTTGCAGGTAGCTTCAATTTACTCCTTAAAGACTGGATTTTAGACTATGCACTCTAGATCAAGGACTAAACTGCTACTTTATCCTTTAGGTTTACCCCAAGCTTGATTATCAACTTATTATACTCTTCATTATGAGTATTAAGAGCTAGGGAATTCACCCTTTCCAGCTTTAATTTATCAATCATCTTTCCCAATAAAGCATATGTCTTGCTTGCTTCCAATGATGTTTTCCTGAGATCATTATATATTAACTCCCTTGTTTATCTGTGCAGGTTTATTTTATCTAGCAATGGGATGTCTTTAGCATTCACAAATAAATTAATTGTTCTAAAATATACACCAGAGGAAATTTACTGGGCTAAAAAGTGGGTGAAAGAAAATGTCAACTGGTTTCTTCCCAAATCCATAATTGAAAGAATTTTGGTTTGATAACCAGAAATGGATTGAGATTCCAGCTAATCCATAGCATTATACTTTATCTTCATGTGCCTCTCCTCAATTTGTTGATAGGTATATTTTAAAAAAATCAATTATGCCCTTCTTCATATGAAATTGGAGATAATGGTGCACACTTCATCCCTCCTAGTTGCACTAAAAACCAACCTCACTTGAAGGTCTTTTCGTGAATTGTTCAAATTTAGTCTCACCTCCTGTTGTTATTGCTTTCTTATTTCCCTAAGAACTTTATCCATAAAGATCCATTACATCAACAATACTTATTTTCAACCCCTTTTTAGGGTCAAAAATATCATGTTCCATTACCATTAGGGGTATATGGGTGGAATAACTGGATAAAGTGGTTTTTTTTGGTCATTTTCAAATTTACTTTTGCAAACACGAGGAAATTTAAGACTCTAAATAGTATATAATTGGTAGTTCGAAAGCAGTTTGACGATAGAGTCAATTTTCAACGTTCATTGAGTAACAACTGGACTTTGGAGGGAAAATGGCAGATATACTAGAAGAAATGAGTGAAAGCAGGGCTTTTATAGACAAATGGTGGAAAAATTATAATTAAGGTAATGAAGAGTTGAGACAAAAGAGTACATAAGGGTGATGTGGCGACCGATGTTCCAGGTGATGTGGAAGTGTGGTGGGTGAGGTGGCATGAGGTGGAGTTACATGGAAGCGGCAATGTGGAAACCAACCTCGGGGTCACCCCTGGTGATAAGTGGCTTCGCCCCTTTGTGTCATTGGGGTTGATGACAGTCGTCGATTAGCCCAACATTGAATTTTCAAAACCACTTACTCGAGGACACCCCACAATATAAACATCGAGCTAATTGTGATGTCAGAGTCAGTGTAAGTGCAAACTCGATGTATGGTATGACGATACTTTTTGATAGTTGCGTTCTTTTTAACAATTTTCTCTGCTTGGAACTCATGGAGCTGACCCACTCCCTTTAAACTATAGTTTTATTTTATTAACCAAGACTTTGGGCCTGCACCATGGTCTCAATGCAACTATATTCTATAATTTTTTTTGGTAAACATATATGTCTATTTTATTTTATGCTTTTATACTTTTCTTTTTTTAACTAAAACGAAAATTGAGTACAACATATTTGCCATGATTTTATAGGATAATATAATCTGGTGAGAGGTTCACCAAAAAAATTATATATACATATTATATTATTGGTAAAATTTCCTTCCATTTTTCCTATGTATCATGGTGATTCACCCATTTATTATAAATATAAATTTAGGGGGGTTTCTTAAAATTTTCCTTGCCCAAGGGTCTAATTCCCAAATATTTAGTTTAAGTATGAAACTAGTACAAAGAACCAACTGAGCTATATGTATTTTAGTCCACAAGCATTTGAAGTCAATATGAGTGAATGTAAACACATGAACATAGTAATGAATAACATATTCCAGGCATACATTAAAATTCACAAGCATTTAAGATATTATTCCAACCATGTGCACATTAGTGAGACTCATAGCTCATGCATTCATTTAATTTATAAACAAACAAGATATTGCACCGTTCATGACATTATAAGAATCGATACAATCCATAAAGAAATATACATAATCAAGCTACACTTACCTCTGTATACTTAATGGCTCGTAACTGAAAGAGGGACTTCAACTCTCCTCCCAACCATAGGCTAACCGCACTGTAATATTTCTTGCAGCTAACCACACTCGATCTTGATCCAAAGTATGAGGGGATTCTTGTTCAAGAAAACTGTGCCAAAATTAAGGTCATACACTTTGGAGGTAGATTACTGTAGTGTCCTATCTAGGGTGCTAGACTGGGCTATATTTATTATCGACCAGGGTGCGTAGACTTAGAGGCATGTGCCTAAAATATATAGACATAAAGGATCTAATCTAAGTCTAATTTTCCTAATTACAATGCTATGATGTGATTCAATATCAAACAAAATCACCATATGTATCACTATCAACTAATATTCAATTCATAAAACGCCGTGTATCACTGTAATTAAAGATTTTGGTCTCCTTACAGAGACATCATACATAAAACCTCTGTTCAGTGGCTACTCAACATTCATTAACATTCATCAACAGTCATGCAAGATGAAATCGTAAACATAAAGTTCATGACAGTGCTTTACAAGGTAACACTGGATCGAATCCCTTACAGGATATGATTCACGATCTAAGTGATAATCTATTCAAGCGCACGCATAAACATATAAACAAGCACATTCATAAATATATAAATATAAACATGAATTGATTTAATCACTGCGCATATCAATACCAAATACCTTGACTGTAAATGTAATAAAATAACAACAGTATACCATGTACATAGGGCCCGTCCGCGTTCTTGGTATACTGGGCTTGTTATCCAACGATCACCAAAACAACGCAACCGTGATTGTAATGCAAGTCTGTTGTATTAAAATCGAAACTCTATTCGTGAAGCAACAATAATGATAAAAACGTAACTAACCATACAACTGGTTCAGAACTTATATTTACATATGGTTTTACATCCCTTGAAAATGGATGTACATTCATGAGCGGCTGTTGCCACTTTTACCAAAACACGATTTTGAAAATGTTTCTATCCTAGCTGACATAAAAAAAGGGAAACAAACTAAAATCGATTTGGACTGTGTGATGTTGCTGCCTTTGTCGCCAACATGCCATAGTTGACTAGTCGTTGACCGCGCATGTAGGAGGGTTGATTCCACTACGGGATAGGTGCTCGTCCATGCTTGGACATTCCGCTTTTCATCCATACCCTTCGCTCT
>APFE030952431.1:114415-133677 GCA_000404065.3 Pinus taeda | reverse complement strand
TCATTCTAACATTTACGACAACCCAAAAATATTAAAAAGATAAAACCCTTAACTACGGCCAGTAATTTGCAAAACATAATCCTTAGAAATAGACTCACATGGATACTATATTAATGCAAACAATCAAGGATGGGAGCTCCGGACGTTAGGGAGAAAGTGAAGGTCGCTGAGTTTTGATCGAGATTTACGAGCAGGGTGTCGAGAGTATGCATGAAAGGGTTCTCCATTTGGAATTGACAGTAAAGATTATGCGTGGGTTCTCATGTGACCGCCAAGAGCTTTTCCTGACACGAATCTCTTGCTGCAAATCTTGCACAAGTAGCTCAACTGGTGCTCTCCTCCCTGTATCTTTAACACGTCCATGGCTTGAGCACTGGGATACAATATACCCACTTTGGTCCTGATGTAAGCCCTTCAACAACTATAAATACCAAGCCTTTCTTTCTGCACACAGTATAAACAATAAACCAATGGAGTGATAGTTCAAGCAATTCACAGTATGGTATGCCTATGAGCTTCTTCAACACGGAGTATCCTTAAATTAACGGAACCGAAGGTTTAATTTCATTAGAAACGCCTCCCCTGAATGGAATGGAATGGATTGGAGTGGTTGGATTCGAGTGGGTAATTTGGAGAGGAAGGAATGAAAAAACATCGAAATGGAGATTGACACAACAAACCCAGCACTTAACAGAAATGTCACAGATGTCAATATTATGGTTCACAGATGTCCAGGTTAAATCGAAAAGGTAGACGAAAACCCTGATTCAAAAGGAAGGCTTAACGGCCTAACTATTTTCAATCCAACGGAAGACTCTTTTTCAATCGTCTAACACTAAAATCAACGGCCGAAAAGGGTACAGGTGGCTTGGGAGGGGAGTTCTTCCCATAAGGAACGCCTTACGACGTAATAACAATATTCACCAATAATTCAACTTATTATTCGAACTATATATATAAAAACTAATCATTCACATTGCTAAATTTCAAATAAGTATATTACTAGCATTTGCACCAGATGTTGCAAAGGAAACGCCGTAAGGCATAAATTGAAGAAAGCAAATAGAGCAAAAAAATACTTTGATAAAGAATAAAAATATATTAAACACTCAAATCAATGCCCCATTAACTAGAACCACTTAGTAGACATTCCATATGAAATGGGCATATGATCCAAGAACATATAAGAGAGCCAATTAGTGAGCTAACATAAGTATAAATGGTTTCATATACTAAAATCCACAGGTCTAACAAATCTTATTTAGCCATTTAAGATATAGAAGCTATCTTGTTTAACCATTTAAGATATAGAAGCTTCGAAACCTTTGTATATGAGCTATTGTCAAAGGACTGCCCTTGTCCTCAGAAGCATTACCAAGTGACACCTTATCTCTAATTTTATCAGTACAAATAAGATATTTAATATCACAATGTAGGGTTTGATTAATCTATTTCTCTACAAAATAAACCAGGTCAATATACTAAGTGAATACTTGGAAGATGTAAGTCTCCTTTTTTGTAATTATATAAGCCAGCATTTTCTCAAGTTCAATCGATCATGTCAAACACCTAAACTGATTGTATTTTCAATGAACATGGAGTAGACTGACCTGTGTCACAAGGGCATAAAGTGAAAGTGTGATGTAACTACATAGAAATTGCAAAGCAACCCTAGACACAAACACAAGCAACCCAAGGTAATCCTTATAAGATGATGATGGTATTGTCACCTAATTTACCTGAAATTTATATAGGGAAGAGTAACACATTTAAATATTCAAATTACAGAATGTGTCACCCTCAAGGTGGACAATGAAGGCTGGGTTTAATAAGGAAATTAAAGACTCAGTACAAACTGAGAGATAAGGTTCCATTTTTGCTGATGTCGTTTGACATTGAATTTATATGTCCACAGCGAGGCAATTATTGTTTTAAGCTTCATACTTATTTACTGTTTTTAATACTCCACACTGCATGAATCAAATCCTATTATAATGCGATTAATTATTCATTCTTTCAAACTTATTTACTGTTACTAATACTCTATACTGCATCAATCAAATCCTATTATACTGCGATTAATCATCCATTTGTTCTTGAGGATGTAGACAGATCGGAAAGCCTTTAGTCAAGTGGGAAACAAGAAAGTAGGAGATCTTATCATCATGCAGTGGCTCCCATCTGCAAATATTAAGACAATTTTAGCACATTCTTGTAAAACACAATGTACATGTACAACGTTCATAAAATTGATGTCTTATTTATCTTGCTGTGAAAGAAGTATAAGAATGAAGCACATGACCTGAATTTGGTGATGAAGTGATGGAGAAAGATGCCCAGCTCAAGTTTTGCCAGATGCATTCTTGGACAGAGCCTGAGCCCCCCTCCAAATGGCATAAAAGAGGGGTTCTTGTAGAGCTCCTACAATATAAAGTCCGAGAGATTACTAACAGAATTAGACACAGAAAGATTACTAAGAGAAGAATTAGACACAGAAAGATTACTAAGAGAATTAATTACATGAAGTGACGGTTTTGATGCTAATTAATTACATTATTTTCCAGAATCTGTTGCCAACACCATGGGTCAAACTTGAGTGGAGAAGAATGGTACTTGTCGTCCAGATGGATGTCGTTCATAAGCACCAAGACTGACCACCCTTTTGGGATGACAAAGCCTCCTGATAACACAAGTTTATGATGATCAGATTTGCACCGAAAAGACTAAAAGAAATGCTGGAATTGGAAGTATGAGTTGAGATTTTATACATTTCAACCCTTCCAGAAAAAGTACATATACATAAATAAAATTGTAAATTTCAGTAGAAACATGAATATCAACCAAGAAGAGTAAAAACAATATATTATTAAATGCCTTTAATTTTAATGTCTGCTATTGCTTCTCTGAAAACCGTTGGAGCAACGTTGGCGAGACGATGTGTTTCATTTATGACCTGGGAATTGAACAAATACAAACACGATCAATCATCTCGACACCATATATCTGGTCTAAAATATAACAATTATCGAAGTTTAGGGTAACTGGAAAAAAAAATAAAATCTAAGGCAACACAAATTCCCACATTGGAGGAGTCTTAGCAGTCAAGTTCCCACATTGTAAGTTTCTAGATCTTACACTGGTTTATTAATCGTAACTTGTAAAATCTTTATATTGTGCTTTATCTAGATATAGCCCAGTTGTTGAATGTTTCTGTTGTGGAGTTTTTTGCTACAAACGCTGTTAAATTTGTATGCTGGTGATATTTGTCTGCAAGGATCTGACGCCCCTAATTGCTGAAATGGCTTCTTGAGGGTTTTATTTCGGATCGGATGCAGAGGGTTTTAGTTTCAAATCTCTATATTGTTGCATATTCCTAGAAAAGGTTTAAAACCCTCTTTGAGGTTTGTTTGGATTGGGGTTGCTTTCTTATCAGGCAGAGTCGGTCTTGACATCTGTGTATGTTTCAGGTTGTTGAAGAGATTGATGGTGGGTACCCATTTGGTTTGATTATTGCACTGGGATTGATTCAACAACGTACTAATCCAAATCTGCGGTTTTGAGTGTGTTCTCAAAGAATCCGTGAACCCCAAATCTGCGGTTTTGAGTGTATTCTCAAAGAATAAAAACTTCGAATACGTCTTGAGGGAATTTTGCTGGGATTGATCTGCTCCAAGTTGGGTGTCTGCATTGAATGATTTTGGGCTTTGATATGCTAGATGCGTTGAAGACATTTTGAGGATATTGGGATTGTTCTGCTGCAAGTTGGGTTTTTGCATTGAAGAATTTGGGCTATTGATATCATGTTCAAGCAGGGATCTAACCGGTATCCGAGATCCAAGGGATTCAAGGTCAAGCATGCGTTTCAGATAGCCTTACTGGTTGCTGTGAGCATATGGTTGCTGTATCAGGTTAAGCATTCTCATGATAAGAAGCAGGCATATCAAAAACAGGCGTCTCTGAAGGCTGAGGCCAGTGGTGATGGTGGCAGCGGATGGAACAGTGATGTATTTGGGCGTAAAGGGAAAGTGGAAATCCCTCAGGATGTTGGTGATACTGTGGATGTGGTGAAGCATGAAGAAAATACCAAGGACGAAGAGGAGACCGTGGATCGGCATGAGACGGTGGAGGAAAATGGTAATGAAGATCATGGTGGTGGAGATGATGAGCTAGATCGCCACGAGGATGAAAAGACTGAAGAAGAGAGTCAGGAGGAGCATGAAAGAATTAGAGAGAATGCCATGAATAATGAAGCAGGGAAGGAGTCAGAGGCAGCGGAAGAGGAACAAAATGGTGATGTGGGAGCCAAGTTTGCGCAGATGAAACAGGAAAATGGAGATACAGAGGAATCCCCGGAGGCTAAAGATGAACATAATGAGAGCCAGGAGGAAATCCCAGAGTCTAAAGATAAAGAGCACGACAATGAGCAAAGTCTTGAAGACAAAAATGCTGAAAACCAGACTGAACATAACGAGAGCGAGGACGAAATTGCAGAATCTAAAGATAAAGAGCACATCAATGAGCAAAATCTTGAAGACAACAATGCTGAAAATCAGACTGAAGACAACAATGCTGAAAATCAGACTGAACATAATGAGAGCGAGGATGAAGTTGCAGAATCTAAAGATAATGAGCACATCAATAAGCAAAGTCTTGAAGACAAAAATGCTGAAAATCAGACTGAAATTGGACATGGATTGGATCATCCTCTTGCCACTGGCGGAGAGGACGTGGAAAGGAATTCTACAGAGTCTGCCAAGTCACCCGAAACAGTTCTTGAAAAAAATGAGACTGCTTCCTCAAATCTCAGCTCTGAAGGAGAAAATGTTAAGGAAACGTTTTCAGGTACAATGAAGATTGAGGAAGTTGTTCCAAAACAGAATGAGATTAGCAGTCTGGATAGCGGTAAGGATGGTGCTGTGGTTGATCCAAATACAGCGCAAGAAGGCAAGAAACTGGAAGAAAAGAATCAGGAAACCAATGCCACTCATAGCGATTCTGTTCAGGATACGAAAGCAGAAGCAGATGGCAAGAAACAAGAAGAAAATAACAAAGAAGTTATTATGGCTGAAGAACATGAAATTGGTAGGGAAAATAATGCAACAACCAAACATGACATTCAGGCAGACTCAGATAATGGTTTCCATGATTCGGCAACTTCAGAATCAAAGAATGGGACAGAACGGACTGGTCAGACCAAGTCGGATGACACTGAGCGTGTTTCTTCTGTAGATCAAGGCACAGCGGAGGGTGAGATAGGAGTGCTTCACGGTGCAATGTCAGAAGATGCCAAAGGCCTTACTTCATTGGATCAAGATGAAGCAAATGCTGAGCATAATTTACCTGTAGATCATGAAACCACATCTGATACTGATAAAGCTTCTGAAGGTGATGCGATTTCAGCTTCTTCAGAAACAAATTCAAACATGGAATCTGTACATTCCGATGCTGGAGATGCTATTTCTCAGGATATGCCAGAAGAAAATGAAGTGGGTGATCATACAGACCTCGGAACTTTACCTGAGGGTGAGGCCGAAGGGCAGACAACAGAGGAACTTTCTGTGCAGTGAATGTTCGATCTACTAATAAGTCTAGTTAGTGTAAGTTGAGATAGGCTTAAAGGCTGCTGTACCCATTCTTTGTATGGTTCTTACTTGCCCATAAATCAAAGGTCGTTGTAACTGGTTTAGGACTATGTGAATGTTGGTTGTTTTTTATATTCTCTTCTTTGCTACGTAGACGAAACCCAAACATGAAGATAGAAATTCATAAATTTTGTATAATAGTTGAATGCAATTTATCTAACTCAATATATTCCTCTTGTTTATGATTGATGTCTAGTATGCACGTGCATTTCACTTTCTGTGTCTATGCATGCAGCTCCTTTTTCTTGCTCACCATCTTAGAATGTCTTTTGGCAGTGTTTTTGTTCTTATTCCTTTTGTATGTTTGGGCAACACTCCATCTCTGTTGAATACAAGTCAACTCTGTATTATTAAGCCTTATCAAGTCTACGCTAAACGTTTTTATTATTAAGTCCTTTGTACAATCTTGATATCCTACATTGCAGGAAAAGCATGTTTCTTGTTATTGAATATTCTTCATCATTTCTTCATCAAAACTTGTTTCCAGTTTCTCTAGTCAAGTTACTAATGCACGGCATTTTGATAATTTAATTGCGCACCATTTCTGGATACCTACAATAGCATTTAGGTTCCTTGAAAGATAAGATGGTAATTTGAGAAAAGTAGAAAATAGTTGAACCATAGGTTTTGTTTATATAGAAACTCTAAACAATGGGAAAACACTCTGGATTATATTGTTTGATCACATGCTGAAGCCTTGGTTAACCGATAGCATAGTATAAAGTCATGTATCTTGAAATGGAATTGGTGCGACTTCTTGGTTTACAACATGGTTATTCTCAAGAATGCATCACATTATTTTTTGAAGTAGCATGTATATTGCATGTTTACCATTATTCATGAATAATTTCGAGTTCAACTGCTAGGTGAACTTGGTGCAAGAAGAGCGATGGACTAAGTGCGACTGGAGAAATCTAGTAATGTTAACTGGAAGACGAATAAATTAGATAGATATGCACGATGTTATATTTGATGAGTTGTTTGTGAAATCAAGAATATCATGAAGACTGAAGACTGTCAGTACCAGGCTAGATTTATATAGAATGGAAAGTTTCGTTTCTAGAATTTAGTCTCATTGCTCAGTCTGTTATGAAATTGAGCTCTTTTAGTTGGCTTTGGTTAATTCTGTTATGAAATAGAACTCTTTTAGTTGGCTTTGGTTAATTCCATAGATAACAGATACCATGGAAGTTTACTTATAGTTTTTTGACAATTCGTTATTGTATTTTATAACGCAAAATAAAATTTCATGGAGATTTGAAGAAATGTAGTGCTCTTTCAATTTTTTAGGATTGAATTTGTTTTTAAGATTGAAATTCCTGACTGTTTTAGCAAAATCTCTAATTTTTTTTTTTCCTCGAAACATTCTTTAATCTCTGCCTTCCTTGGATTCCACTTCATATGTTCTACATATTAAGGTTTTGGGTTCTTGGGTTCTTGCCATGGAACCAACTGTTTGGTATATTTTTTATACGGGTTTGATGCAATGACAATAATAGTTAGCCTAAATTTTATGTCGAGTGGATACTGACATATCACTGAAAAAGATGGAGTCTCACCTGATGTATTCTACCAAAGGGTGTGGACCTGAGAAGATAGTTGCAAAGAGATTTAAAATCATATGAATCCACACACATCATCAATTATGTGGCATAGATAAAGAGGAAATATGAAAATATGCACCCAGACAACCTTTCTCCATCAAACATTATGACAATTAACAAAGCCAGCAATAACTTTTGATCATTTGAAAAAACAAATCATACATGAGTGGGAATAATTATGATGTATCAAAATTGATTCCGTTATGATCGTATTTATACAAATGACGTCATGCAATACATATTCAGAACTGTCCAGGTTCTAACCCAAATCAATTGGGATTCACTGCTTAAATACACGAAATTCGGTTATAAACTTTATAATTAATGCGATGTGGGTATAATTATTTTAGTGAAGACATACAATATTTGAGGTTGGCGCTTGATGCTGAAACTGGAGCATGTCTTATACTCTAGTCCCAAAGAACTCTAGTCCCAAAGTGCTTTTGGTAGAGAACCTGATTTTGTCATAGAGCCGTAACAAAACCTTAAGTGCAATATTATCGTGGCACCACAACTCTGGCACAGCACCGACACCATATTTTATCCAACTGTACAAATCTTTTGTTCTTATCGCTTCAAAGGTTACTCATGGACATGTTACATGAACTAATGTTCCAGGTAGGCAAGTGCAAAAGCTGAGGTGTAAAGTTAAGCCAATTAGAGTTTAGTATGGCAAGTATTTTGTGGACTCTGATTTGCATCCATAGAATTTTTTAATTTTGGTTTGGACATGTTACATGAACTAATGTTCCAGGCAGGCAAGTGCAAAAGCTGAGGTGTAAAGTTAAGCCAATTAGAGTTTAGTATGGCAAGTATTTTGTGGACTCTGATTTGCATCCATAGAATTTTTTAATTTTGGTTTTTGGTTTTTAGTTTTCCATGATTTTGTGAGACTGGTCTTTGGTTAAGAATCTGAGACGCAGGGGCATCTAAGCCATTAAAATTATCCGGAGATTGCACTTGGTCTGGGCCATGCTATCCGTTAATATGGCTGGATTTGACTGGATTTTTTGTACTCACAGGATTTCGAACTAGCAACCTTCACACGAGGAATGCCTTAACATAATACTTTATCACTGTCTGTTCTACATTTCATTGATTCTGCATATGGAAATATTTCTTAAATAATAAAATGATAATTATAATCTAAGGTTATAGCCTAGCCAAACACCAAATTGATACATGAGACCTCTGTGAAGAGACTTCTGCATGACGATTTGACTACTTAATCTATAAAGATTCTCCACCTTTGACTACTTAATCTATAAAGATTCTCCACCGGCTATTATTGCTACACTTGATTTGACTGCTTAATCTATAAAGATTCTCCACCGGCTATGCTTAATCTATAAAGATTCTCCACCGGCTATTATTGCTACACCCGATTTGACTGCTTAATCTATAAAGATTCTCCACCGGCTATTATTGCTACACCTTATTCATGGTGTGTTGACACACTCTTCATAACCATGACATTACCATAATTTGCTAGAGAGAAGCAGGTCAATTAATCTTATGTCAGTAACATGAGAGAAATATATATAAGGCTCATCTTGACAATGGCCTATACGTCAAGGAAGGGTCGTATTGATGTATCTTGGATTTCCTTTTCAAGAAGCGGGAAGGAAATTATTGGTGTTTTTGGCTGTTCAGAAAAGAAATCTAGACGTGGGTAAACCTTTTGTATGAACTGGAATTGCACCATGAGTTCAGTGCTTGTCTTGATAAATATAAAAATGCCTGGAAATTGTTGGTGTTATTTGCTGTTCAGGAAAGGAATTTAGAGATGGGTAAGCCTTTCTATGGCCTGCAATCCCGCGTTAATTCATCATTGCTAGCATTAACCATGTCACTGGAGATATTGCTACCTTGGCTGCCTGATGATGAATATAAAAAATTAAATGCGCGGAAAAACATGGGTTTGAACGTTTTATTGATTGGGATTGCTTTGCAAGATGTTCAAAATTTGTTACTCTATTTATAGTGAATTATACCTTGCCTTTGTTAGCTATTGGTTTCAAGCAATGCAATTAGCTATCGTATTTGAGGTGCTTTTTATTCTTTGAAATTGTATTTGATTAATAGGAAAGAAAGGATCTGTTATTTTCTATGCATGGGAGGTCACCTGAACTCCTGGATACACATAAACACAAGCACACTGATTAAAGGAATGGGAATTGCATCCCAGAGTTTGATTTTGATTTTTCTGATTACTGTTATTATGTGAAATATTACCTTTTCGTGCATTTTGCAAATTTTTTTGAGGTTGTGGTTAAAATCCTACCTGTAGCAGAAATTTCAAAAGCTCTTAAAAAGTAAGTGATTGATAATTTAGAAATGGATCTTGAAGAGAGAAATGAATTGGGGTTAAAGAGAAAAATATATTGGCAACTGTCTTTTAGGCTTCTATGAATGTCGGGATTTCATGTTGATATTTAAATCATAGTTTAAAAAAACTGGAACCAGTGACCAGACTGGTCCACCAATTACACTGGGTTTCAAATCGGAACTGGTCAAACTAAGACTGGTCAGATTTAAATAAACCGGTCTTTAAAAAAATACATGAAATAATTAGTTTTTAATGAAAAAACTATTTTTAAGATTTCAAACCATGATTCCAAACTAATGGAGATAAAATATGCAAAGTTTGCTCATCTATATACTAGGTAAAGGTGAATATGTCGAACTGGCACCAAGTGCAATACATATCAGCAACAAAATACATAATCAATGAAGTTCTAAATGGCTTTTAGAGCCCAAAACAATGTTATAAGCTATGGGGTCACTGGCCTACTACAAGTCTACATATTAGTGATCAACATGATCACTCTTCATCATGATCAAACTCATCACCACTACTAGACAATATCATCAACATGAGCTACATAAATAATTTGGTTGAGTGTTTGAGGACTCCTGAAACTCCTCTGCAACCTTAGCAATAGTGGTAGTGGTAGCAATAGAAATAGACATCAAAACTATAAATCATTGATCAACATGATCACTCATGAAACTTATCATTTGATTCAACACTAAAAATGGGGTCATCAACAAGACATGCATAAACATCATTTCGCTCAAAGTCTCCATACTTGGATTGCTCAACCTTATAATATGATAGAAATTGGAAAAGTTTAACATGCGTACTAGTGATTTTGGTTTGAGTGAAGGGCTCATCTCCTCAGCCTTATACTGTGGTAGAAAAAGCTTAGCATCCCGAACCAAATATTTTCCTTTGAGTAAGGGTACATTCTATTGAGAAATGACAACAAGAAATTCCGGTTTAATTTGTCTTTAAATTAAACTATGAATTAAAATCAAATTCTATTCTCATAGCAACTTGTAACTAGTTAATTAAGTTTAATTGACTTAATTAGCTTAGGAATTTCGAGTTGGAAGTCTTTCTATAGTGATGTATATTTTCTCCCTAAATTTTAGGGGTACTGGATGAGTTTATTTGAGTTGTAATTAGATGACTTAGTTTCACTGAGTTATAGACAGTTAAATTAGTTCTAACTATTTGTGGAACTAGTAGAGGATTAGTAGTGAGTTGGTGCATTGGTGCATCTTCAGTGCTACTCCAGCTAACTGAAGATTCCCTCATCAGAAATTCATATATGTTAGTTCAGAGAAAGACCCAATTGAGACGAGAGTGCATGGACAATGTACTATCAGTTGTAGAGTGATCTGAGTTGTACAAATCATGCTCGCAATCAGGAAGAGGACCTAGTTTGGATCGTGCAGTTTTGAGGAAGGATTTTCCACATTAAATATGGGTTGATTTTCACGGAATTGCGCAAGGAAATAGGGGCTCAACAGGGAGCAAAAATTGGTTCTGTCTTGGTTAGTGCAGGCTTGTGACACAGAGAGTTGATCATACTTGTGCAGGGATTGTTTTTGTGAGAACAAGCTTTGTATTTTCACTCAGATTTTTGATTAATGCAATAGATAGTCGGGGTTTTAAGCAGTGGGTTTCCGTAGAGAAACAATTGTGTTATGTGTTTTTGCTTATCTTCTTTTTGTTGATTATTGTTTTCATCGATTCTTTGTTTCAGCTGTTTAAAGAGTAGAGTAGATTCTTGTCTTGTGTTTTAGTACATTACATGAGTTGTGAATTTATAAGAAAATCTACATGGTATCAGAGCTGAAGACACTAGAGGAGATTTCAAAGTTTTGAGTTTTGGGTTACAAGTGAAGTTCAAATTTGCAATACATACTTTAGGATCGACAAATGGCTTTCTACGGTTTGTGGCTTGAGTATGCTTTGGAAGGAAACTCGAATTATATAGCCTGGAAAGACTTAATGAAGGTTTTGCTGGAGGATAATGGCTTGAAGGAATTCATTGATCAAGACATTCCTAAGCCAACAACATCGGATGCACAAAATCTGGCTAAATGGAAGAAGTGTGTGGCGAAGTCGAGGTAGATAATCCTTGAGGGAGTTCGAGACCACATTGTCTCGAGTCTCCATGGGAAGGAAACTCTGTATACTATGTGGAAAGTATTGACGAACCTATTCCAGAATAGCAGTGACCATAGGGAGTTGGCACTGAAAGACAAACTTCGAAAAATCAAGATGGAGAAAGACGAGACCATTCCAAAACACTTGACCAAGTTCACTCATTGTCTTGATGAATTTTGGAGTGTTGGAATAACCGTTGCCGAGTATGATATGGTGAGCCTAGCTCTCCTAGACCTTCCCAAGAGTTGGAATAGGTATTAGGACTTTGTCAATGGGAGGGAGAAATTGCCAGATTGGGAACCACTATGGTCAGATTTGATGTAGGAGGAGATTAAAAGGAACACAAGAGATGGTTCCTCAACAAACACTGATGATGAAGAAAACTGTGCCTTGGCGAGTAAGGCAAGGAAAGGGAAAGGGAAGGCATCCCATTCCAATTCGGATTCTTGATAGGAGGTAAGAAGAAAGACATGACAAAAGTAAAGTGCTTTCATTGTCACTAGCTGGGCCATTTTGTTACAAATTGTTCGCTCAAGAAGTCCAAGAAGAAGTCCTTAGGAGGAGCTATGAGTGAGGCTATGGCCTCTCAATTCGAATTGGACTTTACTCTCATTGCATGCATGGTGTCATCAAAGATGGCTAGTGTATGGTACCTTGACAGTGGAGCGTCATTCCACATCACTGGTGACAAGGAGTTGTTCAATGACTTAGAGGAGAAAGGTCTTCAGATGCATATCGAGATGGGTGATGACCGGAGGTATAGTGCTATTGGATTGGGCACTTTCAGAGTGAGCAGGGTGCTCCTTTCACCTTGAGGGATGTTATGTATGTGCTCGGGTTGAAGAAGAACATAGTATTGGTTGCCATGCTTGAGGATAGAGGCTATGATGTGATCTTCTCGAAAAGAAAGGTGTTCCTTCAACACATAACCACAGGTCAAGTGAAGAAGATAGGGATTTGAGTTACAAATCTTTATAAGCTGGAGGTAGAGGATTGTGCTGATTTGAGCACGAAAGTAGAGAAGGTGCAGAGCCAAGACGTTGCCGAGTTGTGGCACAGGTGATTTGGTCACTTGCATCACAGGGCTTTGAAAATCATGTAGCGGATCTCTATTGGTCTTATCAAAGGTACGCTTAAGCAAGTTGATACATGCAAGGTGTGTACTTTGGGAAAATACACCAAGGCTTCCTTTCATGACAAAGACAATCAAGCATAGGCGATTCTAGAGTGAGTCCATTTAGATGTGTGTGGACCATTCTCACAGCATACATGACCAAACATAGGTATTATGTTATATTTGTTGACGACTTTTCTCGTAAATGCTCGATATTTTTCAGGCAAAAGAAGGATCAAATTTTCACAAAATTTTGTAAATTTAAAGCATTGGTCGAGAAAGAGTCTGGCAAGAAGGTTAAAACTTTGAGGAGTGATAGTAGTGGTGAGTATGTTTCAAATGAGTTTAGGAACTTTTGTGCAGCAGAAGGGATTAAACGGGAGTTGACGACACCCCATAACCCACAACAGAATGGGGTGGACGAGAGGAAGAACATAAGCATTCTAGGGGCAACACAGGCGATCTTACATGGCCAGGGCTTACCACTACACTTGTGGGCTGAGGCATGCAACATAACGATTTTTTTGCAAAACCGTAGCCTGCATCAGATTCTTGGGATGAAGACACTAGAGGAGGCTTATTCTGGTAAGTGACCAGATATTGGTCACTTCAGGGTTTTTGGGTCATCGGTATATTCCATGTGACCAAAGATGCACGGAAGAAGCTTGAGCCGACAACAGAGTTCGAGATATTTTTGGGGCACACTGATACATCTCACAACTATCAGGTGTACTTTTTGACTAGCATGATGATAGTGGTTTGCAGGGATGTCAGATTCGATGAGGAGAAGGCGATGCGAGTTTCTCTTGAGAGGGAGCTTGAGCTACATGCGGTTGAGGAGATTTTAATTTCTAAGGTTGAGGATCCTCAGATTGATGTGGAGTAGCCGGAGCAGCCACATGCAGAGAATTCGAGAGTGGAGACATTCACTCAAGCAGAGTCTTTCAGAGATGGGGGAAAGCGCACCAAAGAGGCTGACAAGTTATTGCATGATGCATGGGAGAATGTGGGAGTACCCACATCTCAGTGTAGGCAGAGGAGGTCACCTGAGAGGTACACTGGATACATGGCTCTTATGAGTGGATGTGTTGAGATAGAGCCATCTTCCTTTGAGGAAGTAGTGCAATGCCCAGTTTGGGTTGATGCCATGGTGGAGGAGTATGACTCCATAGTTTGTAACAGTGTTTGGAATGTGATCCCGAGCAGAGGACAAGTCAGTGGTGAGCTCCCGATGGCTTTACAAGGTAAAGCAAGCTGCAGATGGTAGTGGGGAGAAGCATACGACCAGGTTTATGGCTCGTGGCTTTTCATAGGTAGAGGAGATTGACTATGATAAGACCTTTTCTCCTGTTGCAAGGTACTCATCGATCATATCTATATTGGCATT
Source organism: Pinus taeda (assembly GCA_000404065.3). NCBI lineage: Eukaryota > Viridiplantae > Streptophyta > Pinopsida > Pinales > Pinaceae > Pinus > Pinus taeda. Next base: position 119,468 of record APFE030952431.1, on the reverse strand, counting down.
ATCAACACAAATGGGTTGAAAGATACACTAGATGGATGTAAAGACAACTTTCCTTAATGGCACGATTGAGGAAGAGGTGTACATAGAGCAGCTTGAAGGCTTTGAGACCTTCAATCGTGAGTTGCATGTGTGCCGACTCAAGAGAGCATTGTGTGGGCTGAAGCAAACACCCCGTGCTTGGTACACCAAGAGTGATAGCAACTTCACCGAGTTGGGCTTCACCAAGAGTGAAACAGATGCGAACCTATACCACATAGTGGTGGAAGGTAAATTGTTGGTCATAGTTTTGTATGTTGAAATTTTGATTATGACAGACGATGATTTGAGATGAAGGACATGGGGATGATGCATTACTTTATGGGCATGGAAGTATGGCAGGGTGATGGGGAATTGTTTGTGTCTCAAGGAAAGTATGTCAACGAGATATTCGGGAGGTTCTGCATGGAGAACAACAAACCCATTGAGACTCCTTTAGTAGGTAACTGGAGGAAGGAGGATGCTACTTCAGGGGAAGTAGTGCAAGCCACTGTTTACAGACAGCTTGTGGGTTCACTCATGTATGTGGTGAACACACGGTCATATATGTGTTATGTAGTTAACTGGGTTAGTTAAACGATGGTTAGGCCTACTAAGCTATATTGGAAGGCAACAAATCATGTGTTGAGATACCTCAAGGGCACTACTCAGTATGGATTGTGGTACAAAAAAATAGAGGGAGTGAAGCTTCAAGGCTTCACTGATGCAGATTGAGTAGGGAGTTCATTCGATAGGAAGAGCACATCAGGAGGGATCTTCAATATTCGGTTAGTGGCAGTTTCTTGGTACAACATGACACAAAGATCAGTTGCATTCAATTAGATAGAGGCAGAGTACATCGCTATAAGTCAGGCAACATGTGAAGCCATCTGGATGAGGAAGATCCTGGTTGGTTTGTTTGATCAGCAGATGGATCTAATTGTGATTTACTGCAATAATCAGAGTTGTATCAAACTCTTTGAAAATCCATTTTTTCATGATCGATCCAAGAATATTGATATCCGATATCATCATCTTAGAGATTGTATATTGAGGCAGATTATGTTGTTGGAGGAGCAAGATGCTGACATTTTGACAAAGGCATTGTCAAGATGTAAATTCGAGTTTCACAGAGACATGATCAGGGTAGCTGATAATCCCTTTCTTGTTGAGAGGGAGTGTTGATAAATGGAAACAAGAAATTCTAGTTTAATTTATCCTTGAATTACACTGTGAATTAAAATTGAATTCTATTCTTATAGCAACTTGTAAATAGTTAATTAATTTTAATTGATTTAATTAGCTTAGGAATTTCAAGTTGGAAGTATCTCTGTAGTGATGTATATGTTCCCCCTAAATTTTAGGGGTCTAGGATGAATTTATTTGAGTTGCAATTAGATAACTCAGTTTGACTGAGTTATAGACAGTGAAGATAGTTTTAACTGTTTGTGGAACTAGTAAAGGATTAGTAGTGAGTTGGTGCACTAATGCATCCTCAGTTCTACTCTAGCTAACTGAAGATACCCTCATGAGAAACTCATGCATGTCAGTTTAGAGAAAGACTTAGTTGAGATGAGAGTGCAGGGACAATGTACTATCCGTTGTAGAGTGATCCGAGTTCTACATATAATGCATGAAATCAGGAAGAGGACCTAGTTTGGATTGCGCAATTTTGAGGAAGGATTTTCTACATTAAATATGGGTTGATTCTCATAGGAATTGCGCAAGGAAATAGGGGCTCAATAGGTAGCATAAATTGGCTATGTGTTGGTCGGTGCTAGCTTGTGAGGTAGAGAGTTGATCATACTTGTGCAGGAATTGTTCTTGTGAGAACAAACTTTGTATTTTGACTCAGATTTCTGATTAATGCAATATATAGTCGGGGTTTTGAGCAATGTGTTTCCCTAGAGAAACAATTGTGTTATGTGTCTTTGATTATCTTCCTCTTGTCGACTATTGTTTTTATCAATTCATGGTTTCTGCTATTTAAAGAGTAGAGTAGATTCTTGTCTTGTATTTTAGTACATTACATGAGTTGTGAATGTAGAGGAAAATCTACACATTCTTGTTAAAGCCATGGTAGAGGAGTTCAACAATCAATACCAACAACATCAATGAAGTTCAAAAATCAATGCCACCAACATCAAGGTTCTTAAAGGTCTTCATGCCGTTGATCAAATACCAATATCATACCCCCATGGATGATAAAATCAAATGGAAACATTGCAAGCCCCCAAACCATGAAATCCTGAAAACCATTAACTCTACTGAATTTTGAGTGAACTCTAAAATTCTAGTTTCTCCATATGAAATACAATGAGGTTGAAACCAATCTCAAACACCCTGTCATTTCATGGTGGTAATGTTAAAAATTTAAGTAAAAGGATGAAAATGAAAAATAAAGGAAATGTCAATTTTTCTTTAAGAATTTAATATTACCATTAATTGCTAGTGTTGCTAAAGTTGATATATGTGAGGCAAATGAGAGGGGAGACATGATTTTCTTAGAGGGGTTGTTTTTGGAGGGAAACGACCCCAAATTCCCCTCAAAATGACATCAAAACTCACAAAACTACATTTTGCGGGGTCCGTAGCTTGCCTAGCAATAAACTAATCGGTTTATGAAGGAAACAACCGGTTTATGGGAAAACTGGTCAGTTCCTTCATAAACTGGGTGATTTATGAAGGAAATGGCCGGTTTATGGGAAAACCGTCTGGTTTATGGCTGGTCAGACCAGAAAACCGATGTGCCGCTCAGAAAATCGTGTTTTTCAATTGGTTTGATGGCCAAGGCTAATGAACCAGCCAGCTTGACCCGTTTCCGGTTCAGATTGATCGATTTAAAAAACTATGCTTTAGATTAACGCGTTTGAATTGTAAAACTTCTGTCCATTGAAACTGAAAGCTAAGCAATTTAAAAATTGATAAATGAAAATTATCCATCTGATATTTCCCTTGAGCACTTTGAAGTTGGTATTATCATAGCAATTCAAAATGAAGGCTAAAACTCCCATCAAAATATTGGAACTTTATGACTTGCCTCGTAATGAGGGTGTGATCACTGGAATCCATGGATGTTGCACCACGAAGAATTTGGGTCCAAGTAAGCCTATCCATAGTGCAATTTAGCTTAGTATTTGTTCTGACTATATTGAAAAATTATAATAATAGCGACAATATGTTATTTAATTTTATCACTTCCAGTATTTCCTTGTCTTGTTGTAGCTTCTTTCGGACTTCTGCATGTCGATAAAACTGTTTTTAATTTACACTGGTTTGATAGGTTCCTTGCAAGGTGATACTAAATATAGGGAGTGGGTGGTGGAAGATAAACTTAAAAGCCCAAGGGCACTCTATAGAGTTACTCAGTGGAACTTTACAATTTTAACTATGATGGAAGGTTTACAAAATCGAGAATGGTAGCCATAATATTCTAGGATTGCTTTCTCCCTTGGAAAATCATTGGCATATTAGATATACAATTTTAATGTTCTCATAACATCAATTGTTGGACATAATACTAAGAGGGGGGTGAATCAGTATTATCACATCAATAATACTTTTTCATTTCCATATTCAGATTCATATATGCTACTTCCACAACTTATTATGATTCAGTTAGTTGATCCTTAAGGAGTGCATTAGAACATTATACCCCATATTAACAGTAAACAAGTGCAGTAAAATAGAACAGATCACCACACATAAGCCACACACATGAACACCATGATATAAGGTGGAAACCCAATGTGGGAGGAAACCAACAGTTGCAAGTCATCTCAATCTTCTTCTTAATAAGAAAATCCTTTTACAATATTTCTATACTGGTGCAGTTTTATACCAGTACGCAGGCTTCTGCCTGCAGAGAGCTACAACCCTCTCTCGTTCTCCAGTCTCTCCTGGAAGGGAGTTACAACCCCCATAGTTCTTGTACTAGCTAAGATACTAGTACGTAGGCGCCGGCCTACAATCTTCTCTCCTCCAGGTACCACGTTTCATAAATTTTCAGACTGGATACTCCTGAAGCACAACACATAATCTGAAAGGCCACGTTTCATCCAATCAATCAATCTTCTGAATCACCCAAACACCAGATCAATACATATACAAGGATAATATATGTGTTAGCACCCAGATCTAGTCCATCAAATCACATAAATATGAGTCATTATGACCCTGATCCAATATTAGTTCTCATCCATCAATACTGAAGCTAAACACAATCAACCAAACAGGATATGCAGAATACTGACACCTTTAAACTATCATCAGAACCCATCAACAACCAGAACCACCTGTGACTTCAAATATCATAGCTCAAATTGTATATGCTACTACAATGAACCAAACCTGCATACATACGCGCTTACACCAAAGCCAACCCACGTACAGATCTATAAATATTTAAACATTACTTGCAGCGATTTCAAACTTAAGTTATACCCAGATTAGATCATTACAAGCGTCAGTATACAGATCTAGAATAAACATAATCAAATATATAGAGATAGTTTATTTCAAACCATTTGATCCCGATCTATCTTTAGATCTTGTTCTCCATCAACCGGTGAGATCCCTCTTTAGCTCAGATCCAGATCTGCACCATAACCCAATCACAGTATTCCAGATCTAGCACTTTCTCAGAGATTCAGTAATTCAGATGATACTTTGCCAAATGATCTCCTTCCTCTTTTATAGTCTTAGGCCTTTCACAATATCACGGTCCAAAACCATAATAACATAATATCATGAACCCAATACTTGGGATCAACACTTTTGGATGCAATACCACAGACCAAAACCATAGGATCAAAAACTGTCGGACTAATACCATTGTTACACTGAAATTTGTCACCATGACTATATGCAGTTAATATGGCTCCATCAATAGTCATATTATCCTCCTTGTCAAGCCTTATACCTCTGCTCTCCATGTCAAACTTCAAAAAAGAGAGAAGGTCATTAAAAATCATGTTTATCTCTGGGTATGCAGGTTCTCTCTACCTTGCCTGCGTGTACGCATCCCAAGCTCATTGTA
>APFE030952431.1:76822-92951 GCA_000404065.3 Pinus taeda | reverse complement strand
CACTTGTCTCATAATGCAACAATCTCCCCCTTTGGACCTTGATGGAAAAGCTAACTGTCACCACGATTAGAACTATCATCTGATTCCTTTGAGCTGTCCTGCACCCCAGGCATTCAGTCACATCTGATATCTCTTCTTGAAGATTCATCTAGTTATAACTAAGTGAGATGATCTTCTATGAGTGGGTTGCCATCAAGTACAACCCATGCATAATAATGCCAACAATATCCCCCTTTGGACTTGATGGCAACAACACCAAATCACTCTCCCCCTTTGACATCAAGGGCAAAGGGTGAACCAAGATATTCTCTTTCCTACATAAACATTCCACTGTCCATACTCCCCCTGAGTACTCGCTGAAATCTCTGAATGAGCTCCCCCTTTGTATATGCCAAGGTGTACCACTCTGTCCATGCTACATGCTAAAAGCTCTGCTCTTGCTGAATTGTGTTGTTCATGCTCCCCCTGTCTGTAAGCAAGGTTTGTAAAAAGGTGTTCTACAAGAACATGACTCTATACATCATACATGACCTTCCTAGCACCAAATACTTATACATACATCCATCTCCCAACCAAGTGGGGATATACCAGAAAATGACAACCAAGTACATTACCTCATTCATCCCAGGCATAGTGGGGAAACCAACGTAGGCCATTACATGACCTTGATATGACTGAAATATTTCATCAAATGGCTACAATAGATAGAGACACACTATTACATCATGAGTCTTGATATGACCTTTACATCTAATGATATACATGATATTTATAACAGATACCAAACACCTAAATAAGATCATGATAAACATTAGCAACGACACTGTATGATCTGCTCCATAGCATCTGTCACCAGCGACTTGTATTAGTGCATGAATCATCAAGGTATGTCCATATCAACTCATCCTTTTGAATAGAATTCTGTATATATAGAATCATTCTATCATATGTGAGAAACACCATAGCCATCCAGATCTGCATGGACCAAGTATCATCAATTGGGAATATCTGCATCAATCAACATATGTACGAAACAACCTATCATCATATAGGTAAAACTCATCATCATCATATCTCCAACAATGCAACTTTGAATAATCATCCATGTATCTAGCCAACAATCCTCATCCATATGTGTGCTAAGAACAATAGGAATCCGACATCATAACTGTAATATATGATCTTTATTCATATGGAGACAACAACATATGAGTGACTCATCATCAAGTGAATTCAAGCTATGTACTTCTCCTTATCCTTATGAAAATCACCATGTAAGCACCATTAGAGAATCAACCACAAATCTGATCTAAATATCAACTATGTAACCCCAAGAATCATATGAACAACTCATAACCATATCATAGCAAGATGAATCATTTATCCATATAAGCATCATCACCAAGGACTATTAACCATAATGCCAACAATGCATTAAAAGAATATGCTCCCCCTAAACCTGTGCCATCTTGTTTACTGTCATATCTGATCATGCATATCAGCAAGAAGTATCAAGTCATCATCATTATCAAGTTAGAAACAAAACACTTCTAACCATCAAGTCATTTCCACACATCATCAGCAAATTGTAACCATTATCAAATAGCGCAAATAAACCAAATCATAACTGATCCTTTTCCTGAACCTGTCCCTACTGTCTTTCCTCAAACAATCATATACGTCACTATGCCATAACCAACTCACGTATATACGTGACTTCTCTTTAAGAAATTTGCGTATGAGATTTAGGACACTGAAGTTTTACACTTCTAGCTCCCTCTGATTCTGTTATGTCTATATGTTGTGCTGTGTCGCCTCTTTCTGATTGTATTTCTTTCTTCTTCCACCTCTTCAAGTGTGATGATGATGTTTTCTCCTTTTGGTATGGTGCCCATACTTTGTTCCTGCATTCCTTAGCTATATGTCCAAGCTTGTTACATGTGTAACATCTTACATGTTTCATATTTCTTCTATAGCAATCAACAGCTCTGTGATCAAACATATTGCAAGCAAAGCAATATCCATTAAAGTACCTTGAATGTGATGATCTTCCTGCATGATGGTCTTGAAACCTTCTTCTTCTACATCTGGCTGCAACATGTCCAAGATTATGACATACATAACATTCAACATTATTCATAGGAGGAGTAAAATATTTTCTTTGAAGAATTTCTTTCCTTGGTTGATGATGAGATTGACCTTTCATCTCCTTATTGAGCATTTCAGATTTTGCAGTCTAGTCCCTTGTCTTACTTTGTGAACTAGATTCACCTTCAATAGATTCATGAAAACCAAGACCAGTTTTGATCGCAGGAGACCTTTGACTATTAAGAATATCATCCAAGACTTTAGTACTATCTTGAAATCATAACAGTTTATCCTTTTCCTCTAATTTATCTTTTAGAATATTTACCTCAACTTGAAGTTGTTCCTCCTTTTCCAGAGATTGCTTCTTCTAGATTTCTTCAGACTTTATTCCTTCTTCCATTTATTGCCTTAGATTGAGTATCTCCTTTTCTTTTTCTTCATTCAGATCTTGCTGCATTTGACAAATTCTGAAGGCACATTCTAGCTGAGATTTTAAACTGATGACTTCGTTTTCTTGTTTTTCATTAGCTTGGAGTAGATCTTTATTCTGTTTCTTTGATTCTTCAAGATCTTCTTTTAGCGAGCGGATCGTGACTTCAAGATTTTCATAGTAAATGGATCTATCTCTGAGTTTCTTGATGGTTGTGCTTCTTTCATTGATTTCATCTCTTAATGATGTTACTTCATCCTGCAACTTTTGATATTTGTCCTTGAATAACTTCCTTACCTTGTTTCCTTCTTTTAGTTGGGATTTTAGTTTGGTAGCTTCTTCTTTGAAGTCACATTCCCTTTTGTTCAATAGATCTTGTTGATCTCTGATTTTGTCTGAAAGCCTTTTAAATTCTGCCTCTATTTGATATCTTTCTTGTTCACCCCTAAGAGCAAATTCAGTTGTTTCACTATCACTTTCATCTTTTCCAAATGGATAGATAGCTGGAACATAAGAGGATAGCAAATTCATACTTGATAGTTCATCTTCATTCTGAAATGATTATGAATCTGATTCTGAATCTGAAGAGATTCTTACACCTAATCCCCAATCGATTCTCCCACTGTCATAGTTCTTTTGAGATGTCTTCTTCTGCTTATGTGCTTTCTTCTTAAGCTTTTTCCCATTGTTCCAAGGATCTCCTCAAGCGATCAAGCTTTTCAAAAGGACCGCTCTGATACCAATTTTGGAATAATCTGGAGGGGGGGGGGGTGAATCGGTATTATCACATCAATAATACTTTTCATTTCCATATTCAGATTCATCTATGCTACTTCCACACTTCTTATGATTCAGTTATGATCGTTAAGATTCATTAGAACATATCAACCATATTAACGTAAAAGGTGCAGTAAAATAGAACCGATCACACACATAGGCCACACACATGAACACATATATAGGGTGGCCCCAATGTGGGAGAAAACCACCTGCTGCAAGTCATCTCAATCTTCTTCTTAATAAGAAAATCCTTTTACAATATTTCTATACTGGTGTAGTCTTATACTAGTACGCAGGCTTCTACCTGCAAAGAGCTACAACCCTCTCTCGTTCTCCAGTCTCTCCTGGAAGGGAGCTACAACCCCCATAGTTCTTGTACTAGCTAAGATACTAGTACGTAGGCGCCGGCCTATAATCTTCTCTCCTCCAGGTACCACGTTTCATACATTTTTAGACTAGATACTCCTGAAGCACAACACATAATTTGAAAGGCCACGTTTCATCCAATTTTCATACTGGACCCATTAATATCATTGAAGCACATAATCAATCAATCTTCTGAATCACCCAAACATTAGATCAATACATTACAAGGATAATATATGTGTAGCACCAGCTTTAGTCCATCAGATCACATAAATATGAGTCATTATGACCTGACCAATATTAGTTCTCATCCATCATTACTGAAGCTAAACAACTCAACCAAACAGGATTCAGATACTGACACTTTTAAACTGTATCAGAACCCATCAACAACCAGAACCACCTGTGACTTCAAATATCATAGCTCAAATTGTATACACTACTACAATGAACCAAACCTGCATACATACGCGCTTACACCAAAGCCAACTCGCGTACAGATCTATAAATATTCAAACATCACTTGCAGCGATTTCAAAATTAAGTTATACCCAGATCAGATCATATATCTAGAATAAGCATAATCAAATATATAGAGATAGTTCATTTCAAACCATTTGATCCTGATCTATCCTTATATCTTGTTCTCCATCAACCATTGAGATCCCTCTTAGCTCAGATCCAGATCTGCACCATAACCCAATCACAGTGTTCCAGATCTAGCACTTTATCAGATATTCAATAATTCAGATGATACTTTGCCAAATGATCTCCTTCCTCTTTTATAGTCTTAGGCCTTTCACAATACCACGGTCCAAAACCATAATAACACAATACCATGAATCCAATACTTGGGATCAACACTTTTGGATGCAATACCACAGACCAAAACCATAGGATTTAAAACTGTCGGACTAATACCATGAACCAACCATGAAAGTGCGTGAGATCAACACTTTTGGATGCAATACCACGGACCAAAACCATAGGATCAAACACTGTCGGACTAATACCATGAACCAACCATGAAAGTGCGTGAACTTTTCTCCACATGAAATAAACTTTTCTTTGCATAAAATTCTGTGAACTTTTCTCTACATGAAATAAACTTTTCTCTGCATAAAATTCTGTGAACTTTCTCTACATGAAATAAACTTTTCTCTGCATAAAATTTTGTGAACTTTTCTCTACATGAAATAAACTTTTCTCTGCATAAAATTCCGTGAACTTTTCTCTGCATAAAAGTCTGTGAACTTGAAAATAACTTTGCTGCACTATAATTTATCATCTGAGTGATTTTCCATCAAGGACAACACTTGTCTCATAATGCCAACAATCTCCCCCTTTGGACTTGATGGAAAAGCTAACTTGTCACACATAAAACTATCATCTGATTCTTTGAGCTGTCCTGCACCCCAGGCATTCAGTCACATCTGATATCTCTTCTTGAAGATTCATCTAGTTATAACTAAGTGAGATGATCTTCTATGAGTGGGTTGCCATCAAGTACAACCCATGCATCATAATGCCGACATCAATACCTTGAACACTTGTAAGCCATTAGTGTGGAATTTGTAGAATTTTCGAACTTGTGAGACGTTGATATGGAATTTGTGAGTATTTGAAGTTGAAAATTGTAAGTGGCTAGTGTTGAGCTCCCAAAATATGACGAAAATGTTGTTACCTAATAGGTCCAAACCAAAGTGATGGTTGAGTCTCATGATTTTCCAAATCAAAATCAATGTCAATGTAAGGAAAGAGAAAAATGGTATAGACTTTTGTGCCCATCAAAGTCAATGCCATATGAAGAAGAGGAAGGAATTGAGGAATTGAACATACTAATGACTAATGATACTATGCGAAATGATAATGCTATTGGGTGCAATGTGGTGCTATAAAGTGTTTCACCCTCAAATTTTACAATGCAACATTTTTGAGTGTTTTATGGTGCCACATTAAGAAGTCAACTTGTGGAAAATCATATGGCAAGGTTTCAAATGGTTTACTGACCTTTAACATGTGGCACATTTGGGAGATCACCATGTGGTAAATGCAACTATATTATTGGTGATAGGCTAGGTTCAACCTTGGTGTCGTCCCTATCAACACTTATCCTTTCCAAGATAGTGTAAAAATGATATATTAGTTGTCCTAGCTTTTATTGTACATAGTTTGCTTAAATTATTGCAAGTGCACCATTACTAAAGAGAAAGGTTCTTAAGTGGTTCACCAAAGTTCTATTGACCTATATTATCGTAGTGATTCTCTAAGGATTTAATGCATAAATATAAGCCATCTAAGGTACCATCAAGAAGGAAAACTATATCCAATAGCATAGCTATTGAAATAGAGTACTTTCTGTTGCATGGTGCTCTTAATCTCCACAATGTCATTCTTTCTACAAAAGCTATTATATGGAGTCTTCATGCCAGGAAAGGCTACAAAAGCCAACTTCTTGTGGCCCTTAGTGAGTATGTATTGGAATTCATTACCCTTTGTCAAATTAACTTCTTCAGTAGATCTTTTCTCTTTGGATTCAACAAGTTCCTTTAGTGCTTGTGGGGTTTGTGCACTCCATGGTAAGCACAGGTTGACCTTAACCTCACCTCTTGTGTGCAATGTGTATGATTTTTATGTTTATGGAATGCAAATGTGAGAATTGGGTTCACTTTGTATGGTATTGGGAATGGCATCCAACAATGATGTTTATGTCTTTGCCTTGCACAAATCACATTGTCTTGATAATGTTGGCTTCAAGCATTTGTTTGTATACATGTCTAGGATTAACGTGTTAATTTCAATGAGAATTTTGGAGGATGGATGTCAACTATTAATGCTTACACAATTTGGAATGATTATCCACAATTGTGTGACAAAATGTCAACGAGATGAACTTTCTCTAAATCCATGCTAGAGGATGCAAGACTTTATAAAAAAATATCTCTATGAACACTATCACTTTGGGGGAAGAGAGCATGGATTCATCGTCTAAGGCTAAATGCAAAAAATATTCCATGATGAGGGGACACTATTTAGAACAAACCACTTTGTTCTTTGCACTATGTCTCCATGAAGGGGTTTTGGGCGTAGTTGTGACTTCTTCCTAAATGCCTATTTCTTTTAAAGAGGTAGTGTGGAATAATTCATCTTCTATTTTGGTTCCCAAGACTCGTCAACCAAGAGTCAAGAGATCGAAATTTAAACCACTACCTACATATTTCAATGCCAAAGAATATCCGGACTATTAATATTTATAAAATCCCAGTCTTAGTCTATAGATTTATTAGGTCAGAGCCATCATCCTCCATGCTTTTTGAATAGATAAAAACTCCCATTGGACCACCAAATGTGAGGTAATTATTTTCTCCAAATATTTCTTTAATGTGCGTCTTTTCAAACTTGAAGACTACAAAAGGGCCAAGGAAGGACGTTGGATATGGGTGTAGAGAGGGCCTCTTTCTCAAACCATGGTTCATATATTTCAACATAGCACAATGTCTTATTAGAACATCCCAATGTGGATGAGACTATTGAATATTATCCCCCTCATGGATTTGCGGCATTCAAGAAAGAACTAAATTACTCTGGGTACAATTATTAAGTTTTCCATATGCCAAGTCCAAAAAATAATCATTTCTTGTGCCTAAATTTGTGTATGATACTCGAGTCTTAGTATACTAGATATGATAGTGATAGTGGGATGTCTCTTAATGGACCCAAGGATTATATTATGAAAACATGTTTTTTTATCCAATGTTTGTCTCAAAATAGGCCATCTAAAGGATGTTTTACTAGAGTTTGAGGTTGAAATGCCCACTCTTTGATTCTATTATGTTATGCGTAATCATTGGCCTACTTATTAGAAGGATTGATTGTCATGTTAAATTCTTGTTGGTGTTATTAATATATATATGAGGTATGAGTATGCTAGCTACATTCCCTACACAAATATGCTAAGAAATACTATGCTAACTAAATCTTAAATATAACTTCATGATTAAATAAATATTTGGTCCTTATGCTTGATTAATGATTAAATAATGTAACCTTATGTAACTTTATGGATAATAATATCTATATAGATTTTAAGTGTAAGCTTGCATTATGTAATATTAAATTAAATTGAGTTCTTATATGACTCATTGATTGTCATTGGATCATCAACAATGTTTGTTTTTTTTTGTTGTCTATTAATTATTATTATTTGGTGGAGTCCTTGTCATGTATTATCTTGTAAGAGGGAAAAATATGAGACACTTTCCTATGGGTCAAAGAAGTTATTTTTATTGTGTATTAATTATTATTATTATTTGGTGGAGTTGTTGTTGTCTCATATTGTAAGAGGGGAAAAACTCGAGACACTTATCCAGGGGTCAGAGCAGTAAGTGAGAAGGTATGAGGGCTCAAGATTTTTTGAGTAGGGGACTTTATTAAGTGAATTTAGATGGACATTAATGGGGTGAGATATTTTGGAAGGTGGGGGTTGGGAGAGGGTGCATTTGGGGGGAATAAATGAATGAGGCCAAAGAAAGGTAGGATCTTCATCTTTTGGCTTGTGGGTTTTGGAGTTTGAGGAGAAGAGAAGTTTGGGAATTGGAAGGTTGGAGTGGTCACAATCGCTGAAAGGCATTGAGCACTTGGTGGTTTGGAACACACATTATGGGTTGTGGTTCTAGGGCTTGGGCACAAGGGCTAGGGAACTTGTAGAGGTTCCTTGGGGTTAGGAAGCTAGATAGGCCGTTCCTAGTTGGCTAGGTTGCACATCCAGTTGGACATTTTGGGGGCATCATGGGAGGAGGACCACTACATATGTCACATCATAATTGAAGGTATTTCTTAGAATATTCTAAATTCATTATTGTGAATTGACCTATATGATGCTTAAATTGTCTATTTCTATGCCACTATAGACAAAACAAATGAAAACCAACATTTTCTTTTTACTTAATTCTATTGTCACGGTCATAGCCATAACATTTTGAGGCCCTCTATACATGGTATCAAAGCTCATGTTCCAAATATGGGGCCTCAACCCACTTGCACACTTGTGCACCCTAAAACAACCCAAAATTATATATATATATATATATATTATTATATATATATATATATATATATATATATATTATATATATTATATTTATATTTTTTTCTCTTCCCTCTCTTCCAACTCAGGCATGCCTGTAAAGAATGATTGCTTGTAAGTAACAAAAATGTTGTAGCTACAAGATAGGATTTTTGAAGCATGAATGAACAACTATTCCTATTGTTCAAATAACAAAATTTATCACAATGAGTAGGCCTCCTCCCAGAAAACATTTTCCTTAATAGTTTATGCATTAAAATACAAGGAAATGGAATGTAAATGTATACACACTATTGAATTTAGATTTCCAATCCCAATGTTTACACCAAAGTTTTATACCACACATTTTTCATAACACCAATGCTAATACGAACAACATAAACACTTTAAAGTATATTACTATAGCATAAATAAAGAATATAAGTAAATTCTTGAATGTCGTCCTCACCCAACATATATATTCCAAAGAGGACTAGTAATCGAAATAGGAGAAAATATAGACCACACTATTTTCCTCCCTTCATCTTAGTTATTAAGAAAGCAATGAGTATGGTTTTGTTTGAGAAAGATGAGATAGGGAGGGAATTGCAATTATCAATTGTGTCTTCTCGGTTTGTGATATACCATTCCATATTTCCTTTGCGTGTATAGGTTGTAGTTTCAACCAATCATATACTATGGATTAAATGAGTTAGTTAATTTGCTAAGCAATTCTACATTGGTGAGTGCAAAATCAACCCCATTTTTTACCAAGGTGTCTCAACCTAAGAATGAAATAATTGCCAAATACAAAGATTGAAAATAGTAATATAGTTGGGAAAGGAAATTATAGTGACAACTCTTGTACGAGGGTCACTGATTTGTTAGAATAATAACGACCAATTATAACAATTATTTTTTTACAATTTGCTCATTATTGAAAATAAGACAAAGCATCAATCAATAAAGAAATTTTGAGATAAAAAATGAGCCTTTTAAGGAAAATATATAATCAAAATTCACTTTATGAGAACCAATCACATTTAGGGGATGACATCATCCTTTATGGTTAAGGTGACATTTCTTGAGTTAAAAATACTTACTTGTTACATTTTCAATGGTGGATAAAAACTCATGGTTAACCATGGTAGCACCCTAAGTACTTATAATAAATGTTATTTCACACTTTTTCAATAAAATATTATTATTATCATTTCATATTTTTTGAAAGAAACAATGCATATCTATGTACAATCTTCATGTCTTTACACACTTTTCAATAAAGATTATATTTGTATATTTTTATTTATTTAATTTTAAATTATATATTCATTTCATTTCATTTAATATTACAATTTCAAGTTAATTCTAAGTTAATGTCTATACATATATAGATAAATACCTCCTCATAAATACAAATTAAATCTATTTCAATACTTTTTTCTTTAATTTTAAATACAACTCAATTCATTTCATTATTATTTGTATTATTATTATATATTATTTATAATTCATAACAATCTAAATATAATAAAATATATATATTCATTTTGATATTATATATTATTTCTTATAAATCAAATCAATTTCAATATGTAATATAAAATTAATACATAAAATAATATATTACATTTATTATATTATATTATTTGAATTTATATAGTATTTTAATTACATTGTTATTATATTTTTAATTGTATAATATAAAATTTAATTAATGGTATATTATACAATTAAGAATTTAAGAATTTATCTTTATAATTATTATAATTTATTTAGGTGCAAAGGACAAATGCATTAGTTGTTCAATGATAATGATTTTTTTTTAAAACTCATTTTTATTCATAGTCACATCAATACAATTTTTTTATTAATTTTATTTTGGTACAATTTTTTGAATTTAACCATGGTTACATGGATTGTGATGCAAGAAGTGAATTGAAAATTCATAAATATTATTTTATTGTTTTATCTATCATTTTATTATTTATTTAGGAGACCTATTTTAGACCTCAAAATTCCCTTAATTTGAAACATCATTATCACATCAACACAAGAAAACACTAAATGTACGTGGAAACCCTTACGGGAGAAAACCACAAATATTTTTATCTGCTTTAATTTTTGTTTACATCAATTTGTAGGCACCAACCTGTTGGAGGCACCAACTCCCAAGATAGATTTGTAGGCACCAACCATCTAGAGACACCAACCCCTAAGATAGATTTACAAGCATCAACCTTCTGGAGGCACCAACCCCTAAAATAGATTTATGGGCACCAACCTACTATAGGCTACAACTTGATTGAGGCACCAATCTTGAAAATACACAAGCACCGATTTGCAATAGACTCCAACCTGATTGAGGCACCAACCTTTTCGAAATACACTGTTGACGGTGGTGGACCCGCCAACATTCAGGGGATCTCCTCGGTATGAAGTCCCAGCTAAACCTCACACTTTGGTGTAGGAGTCCCATCCGATATGGTGGCCCAGTTGCCATTATTTTAAAGATATGCCTTAACTCTTGGTTGTTAGCACATGAGAGTGGTTCACTTAGTCTTCAGAAAGCAAAGTTTGTGTGCCTGGTGAGTGCTTAGTGTAACTTGTGTCTAATTTCTTTCACTGTAGAGGGAGAGGGTGAGAGTGAGTATCAAGTTGAGAGGGAATAGTCCCAACTCAGATAGAGACACACAACACAAAATGATTTGCATAGCTTCTGGCAGAGTAGTCCACACGGATGCGATAATCACAAATACAAAGTGAACAAATAGCATGTACAACACCCAACAGAGCAGTCCACACGAGTGCGACGGGCATTATAACAAGTTTACAAGAATGAGTATGTCCAGTGTCCGACAGAGTAGTCCACACGAGTGAGACAACGATAACAATTGATAAAACACATTTCCAACAATGTATGCACTAAAACAACCGAAATAGTTCAACTACATTAGTACAAGTTAAAGCGACATGCATTACAAATGTCCAAAGAATAGTCTTACAAACGAATACAATACATGTGTGAAAACGTGCTGGCCTGTTAACAAGCTTTTGAGTTAAGTGAAAGTTCCAAGACACATCCATACACCATACATAACTAACCCCAGTAGTGGGGCATTGGAGCCACTGATCGTTCCTTAAAGAAAAGACTACAGACTCTCAAGGCTATGTGGAAGGAGCCAAGGTGAAAAGTCCTTTACATGTACAAATGAGGGGTATTTATAGCCAAGGGTGAACTTGATCCTTGTGACTCTTCGACTTCCCTCATGACTGTTTGACTTACATGACTTTTCAACTTCATATGTGGGTCTCTTGGACTTCCACGTTACATTACATTGATTACAACACGTATGGCCCATAGTAGTGATGTGGCTGAGACAACTCTTAACATGAATCGACATGACATTGCTGGTATGTTCATGCTGATGGTGGTGTCCATGTCGAGATGCTGTGCTGTTGAGTAATGAGTGTGCTCTTGGTCTATCATAGCTTCACCTCTGCATGACAAGGTGTGTGGAGTCTTCGATGGTCTTAGTGTTCGCTTGATGTTGCATGTGCATGTGTCCCCTTTGCTGGTACTTGGCATGCTTCATGTGTTTATTTGTCTGTGAACAGGTCTTGTAGCATGCACTCATTATTCATCTCGTTTTTCATTGCACCATGTATCATTCTTGTACATGTTTCTGCAGTCATTCATGACAAGACGACATCAAAACCAGAAATCCCCTAGTCTACCATGATGCATCATTTTTCGTTTCTAGGTGCAAGTGACTGGGAGCGAGGATAAGGCTCTGAAACTACGCAGATTACATTTCACGCTGGGATGTGAGGCTTCGGGGCACTGTCGGGAAAAATTGCGCAGAGGTCACTAAGAGGCTGGATTGACTAGTCGGGGACAACAGTGACATTTTCGGGATATGGCTCAACTGGGAGGAAAAATTGCATAGTTTTTCTAGGGAAGGAAACACAGGAAGCAGGAGGCACTGGAAGTGAAAACTGGACAATTTTCTAGAGGATGCCGATATCGGGCTGCGGGAGCCTGCTGGTCAGAACTGCGTAGTTTTGGGAGGCAGTTAAGAAGTACATGACTGCGCAGTTTCTGGGCTGAGTGGGGTATCGAGCAGCAGGTGGACTGTCAATGAAAACTGCGCAATTTTTAGGAGGAGTGGAGAGTAGGCCAACAAGGGGATTGTCTGGAAAAACTGCGCAATTTCCAGGGACAATGCAGTGATAGGCAGTGGGTGCCTATCCCTCATGTCTACGCAGTTTCTTCAGGCAGTGTAGGCAGGAAGGTTGGACAACTACTCCACAGATTTGGAGATGAGTGCAGCCCTGGGTCCTACTCAAGTCAAATTCTCCAGTTGACCAGCGAGAGGCTTGCGGGAAGAGCAAACCGAGATGGCTTCTTGGGCAAATTCTGTGTTGTTCTGGGTGGCAGTCAGCCAATTTGATTCCAGGCTGCCTAGAGGGTAGCCTCAAGCTCTGTGTAGTTCTGGGCAACAGTGCTTGGTCACTGAGGGCTGAGACTACACAGTGCACCTCATTGGAGGTTTGACTGATGGAGGGTTGTCTGGTTGACATATCTTCAGGAAAATGGTTAAGTGTGTGAGCAAGTGAACTCGTGTATACATGACCTTGCAAACACACACTCAACAGGAATCACGATAAGACACCTCAAACCACAAGACAACATATGCTTAGTGTAACTAATTAAAGGGTGAGAGCAACAAGTGCGACACTTAAGATAGATCATTGAACAACCGTGATGACATTTCTGCAACATTGTTTACAACTTCGTGTGTGAGTGCAACATATTTTTGAATAGCAAACACAAATCATACACACAAAGACAAACCTTCAACATAGCCAGAACAAGATCGCAAGCATGACATCGCAACCAACATACTAAAAGATGATCGATGATTGGTGAAGCAAAGAGGGTGTAAAGACTTGACAAGAGCTCATGTGATGAGCCCAAGTGTTTCCAATCATCAAGGAAAAACCAAGGAAGGCTTTGAAATTGGATGCAGGCCAAAATTTTCGAGGGTGTTGCAACTGCTACAACACTTCGCGACACACTGGTTGAATAACAACTTCTCTGTTTTGGTCCATTGACAACACATGGCCTTGGTCTATCAGGGAGTATTGAATCATTGTGCGATTACTTCAGTTTCCCCACTTACCCCATTGACATACATGGTTCACTTTTTTCCAACTCAGTCAAACACTACACAAGTTTCAGCTTGATCACAATGTTTCAAAAACAGGAAGGGTAGTTTAGCTCGCGAGTTTAGAATTTGCAGATTATAAGTTTTCATCTCTGGTGTTGCTTTGCTACTAGCAGGCCTGGATAGTACCCCTTCAGAGTCACGTAGGAACACACACATTTGCCCACTGCCAACAAGCCTGGTCAGTACCCAGGTGGAGTTGCATGCTTCACCTCTCTGCACAAAAACCTTTCTCTTCTTTTGCCTTTTTTATTTTTTTGAAAGAGAACTGTGCAAAGGCACTTATTTATTTTTGGGGCAGAAGAGGGATCATGAATTATTGAGAGATGAAGTGGTTTTTCCTTTAGAGAACTACGTAATATCTCTAATTTAGATTTGTTCGTTTAGATTTCCCCCTTCTCTGTTTCTACTAGTTGGATGAGATTGAACACATAGAGAAGAAGATCGAGTACATGCATGGGGTTTTCTAGTGTGGACAATAGGTTCATGGTTGGACCAGAGCTTTCCTTATAGGCGACTCGTATTTTCTGTCAAGACTTCATCAACCAAAGGTTCTAAACAAGCACAGAGAATATGGACACAAGACTAGCCTAGTGCTGCAGTGTCACAAGGCTCTTTGGATCTCAGCCACAAACTCATTCAAAATCCAAAACTCAATAGAGGGAAGCACTTATTGGCAAAACCAAAAATAGCATGATATTAAGAAAACAAAACAAAGTGAAACAAAAATAGAAAAGCAAAGAGAAAAGGCAAGCAGTAAAAAGACTATGTACATAGTGCGGGCTGCGGCCCCAGGTTATTGAAAATAGTGCTTTAAGTCTTGGTCATTGACAAGAATGTTGTCAATCCTCCCATCAAGTGATTGCAGACGATACGTGTGTGGGTCAAGCTTTTCCTGGACAATATATGGACCAATCCACAAGGACTGGAACTTTGTATGTTTGCCTTTGTCTTCATGGGGTTTGTCCCATTTCAAGACTAAGTCACCAACATCAAAGTTAGCATTCCATGCAGACTTCTTGTCGAACCATATCTTGATACTGTTATGGTGGAGTGTGAATTTTTCTTTTGATTTCATTCATTCTTCCTTCAAATTGTGAAGTGTATCCATCCTACGCTAAACTATTAGACATGGTTGGCCTTGGAATTCTTGGGATAATTAGAGAGCAGGCAAGTAGATGTTCGATAGGAGGATGGATTATTTCCCATAAACCAGGAAGTATGGTGAAGTGTTCAAAGGGGGTTTGGGTGTTACATAGTCAACCCATAGGGCATTCGTCTAAGAAGAGTTCCAGTTTCGTTGTTTAGAGTAAATGGTATTCTTGATAATGTGGATAAGGTTTTTATTCGTAGATTCGACGAGACCATTTCCCTGTGGGTATTAGTTATCTGAGTGTTTAAGCACGATACCATGTTGCAATGAAAAATCATAAAGCTTTAAAGATGAAAAGTAAGTTGCATTGTCAAAAACAAGTGATACCAGAACGCCAAATCATGAAATGATGTTCTGTTGAAGGAAGTTGATGACTTCCTAGTCATTCACTTGCTTAAGCGTAGCTGCTTCTTTCCATCGTGTGAAGTAGTCAGTAGCTGTCAAGATGTAGTGGTGCTGCTTTAATGAGTGTGGGGAAATTTACCTAATGATGTCTAAGACCCACAGTTGAAATGGTTCACTCACTGCAACAACGTGCAATGGGGCCGCTGACTTTCATGTTTTGCTGATGCATTGCTAACAGACCGAGCACTTGTGGGCATAAGCATGTGCATCCTTGAATAATGTGGGCTAGTAGAAACTGACACACATGACTTTGTACGCATTGGTGTTTCCCACAAAGTGACCCCTGGCTAGTCCATCATGTAGATCATGCAAGAACTTCTTTGAACCATGTGCCTCCAGGTACCTGAGCAAAATTTTGTTGCTATTCTTTCTGTAAAGCACTCTAGCACCAAATGGTAAGGTAAAACTTTGAGGTGGAGTGCCCTCTTCTATCTCATGGAGAAGTGAGAGGACATGGTGCCATGCTCAAGGTATTGGCACACATCTTCGTATCAAGAGTCTCCGTATGAAGTGGGTGGTGCTTGCTCTACATCATACATCTCGATTTCTTGCTCCCAACCAACAAGCTCTTGTTCTTCCTCCTGTGCATGGACTGATTCAGTTGTGAGTCT
>APFE030952431.1:1822-71822 GCA_000404065.3 Pinus taeda | reverse complement strand
GGCCACGATCCTGATCAGATTCGTAATCTGCAGGGCCATGGCAAGGCGGTGTTAGAGGCAGATACGATCGTGAATGGGATCGAAGTCCTCATGACAGAGGAAGAAGGAGCTGTGAACATAGTCCTCTGCGGAGGAGGAGTCGTGAAAGTAGTCCTGTTCGAAGGACCCACGAATGAAAAAGGAGTCAGAGTCCCTTTTTCAGCAAGTTTTGGAAACACCATCATGAGCATGATCGGAGTGTTACTCCTCCTTGTTCAAGGGGAGGTGAACGAGTTGAACGTTGCATCTCTTAGTCTGTCGGAGGCAACCGTCGCATTTCTCCCCTATTTCCAGAAATGAAAGCGACAACGAACGACGACGGTCTTTGAGCCCAGTATCTTCCTACATGTTGTTATGCTGTATATGATATTAATTGGGTGTGGTTCATTGACCAGGATGTCTTCAAGACTATTATGCCTAAGTTTCACAAGGAGTGCGAGACCAAACGTTCGGGAAGTTAAACGCTGCCATCACAGTTTACACAAGTCGACGAAATTCCGGTGGCCGTGACCATGTTTGTACCATCGCAGCTTTTGAGCCACCATCGATTGCTCCCTCTGTGGTGCTGTCATGGTCTGTTAATGAATGATCAACAGTCGCAACTGAAATCGATTCAATCAAATAACTTTTGGAATAGTCATAACATATAATTTAATTATAAATTATATAATATATATAAACTGATAGTTATATCTATATATATCATATGTTTTTAGTATACTGATATATTATATATATATATATATATTTTATATATACTATATATATATAGAGTTAAACAAAAAAAAAAATATAGACTTGTAAAAAAAATCAGTATTAATTTAAAAAAAAATCAAGGAAATAGTATGAAGCTACCTTGATTTGAATCAATGACCAAGTGTATTACATCGAACAACAATTAAGTGAATAAAAACACCTAGTATTAAAGGTTTTGAGGGCAAGCTTCAGAAGGCGAGAGGCTATGTTATGAATATAATTCATAACAATCTGCTAAATAAAAATTAAATATAAATATTAATAATGAAAATATTATTTAGCTTACATAAGTCATAATTAAGTGAACAGGCATGTCTAAAAGACATGCCCCTTCATGAAAGGTCACCTGCTGAAGTATAAAAGCATGGTCCTCATTGTACATTCAAATCATATTATACATTATATATATTAATAAATAATTATTTTAAATACCTCTGTGTATTTTAACATTCAAGTTTACCAGCTATTAGACCTTTTTTGCTTCAACATAGTTTTTATGCTACAGAGTATCTTCCAAGATTCAATAGAAAGGAATATGAAGATCCAGCTCAGCACCTCCAAGAGTTTCATGAATGCATGGAGCAGTAGGGCATCATTCATGAAGATGTTAAGATGAAGCTGTTTATGTTTTCTTTGGATCAAGAAGCTAGGGCTTGGTTCAAGTCTCTACCTCTTTCAAGCATTTCATATTTGAAAGATTTTCATTCAGTGTTCAATTCTTCTTGTAAAACTTATTACCCACACGAGTTTCTTTTTAAAGATTTTTGTGAATATTATGATGCTAAAGAAACTTTAAAGGCTCAGGATAATTTTGTTGATGAAACTAATGATTGTATTGATAATATATCAAGCATTCAAAGTTATGAGTAGGTCTCTAAAATCAAGGAGCTTTCATGTTCTCAAAATGATGCAGAGAGGGTTATACAACAATTTTATGAAATGATCTCCCAAGCAGAGAATGGGTTGACTCTATTTCAAGCAAATCAAGAGAATATTCAGATAGAGGAAAGTTTGAACATGCATTAAGAATCTCTACTCAACAATCAAGAAGAGGAGGAAATGATTGAGTTGCAAATAAATCCCTAGAGTTCTTATGTTGTTAAATTTGATGATCCTCCTATCTATAACGAAAATGGTTTAAATGGGGAGCAAGATGAAGCTCTTCAAGTTCATCAGTTGAATGTTGAACCTATAGGAAGAAATCAGCAAGTGGAATATGTTGGACAACAAGATCTTGAACCGTTTATCATAGAAAAAGATGTTATTTCCTGTAAAAAGGAAGTTGATAAGGGGGTTGTCTGCCATTGCATTGAAGAACACAATGATGCACATAGATCAGAGGTAAAAAATTTGTTTGAAGTTGATTGTATGTCATATATTGATGTGGAAAAATTCCTTTTTTCTTCCTAAGGCTATACTTACAAATTATGTTCAATCAAAGCTTAGAAACGGAAAGTGGAGACGTGAAAGCTTAGATGGTTTTTACATTAACTCATGTTTGTAATAAAGTTCATAGTTGTAATAAAAACTTTTGGAGGACCAAAAGTTCTTTCTGTTGGAAGGTGTGATCCAAAATGGATCTTGTAGGATAAGTCAAAGTTTGCTTAATGACCAAGATGGTCCCATGTAGAAAATTTGTTTTCGACTTGTGCAAAAAATGGGCAGTCCCAGATCATCTTGAAAAACAACATCACATTGAAGTGTCTATCGTTCTGAATCTGACGCTTCTGACGATTTCTCATTTGGACTCCGGGTGATGGAGAAATCATTTGGCGAAGTTGAGGTGTTGAAGAAGGCCTTGTTGACTATGTGACTTGTTGCAGTTCAATAAAGCATAAAACTCATCTCCAGGTTCCTGCAAAAGAACGATGGTGAAAGGCATTAAAAGTGGGCGCAAATGCAACAAATGTCATGTTCTATACCTAAAGGTTAAACTAAGTGTATATATTTATGGTGGAAAAGTGGTCCATATTATTATCATAATGTGAAAATATTGTTGTAATGGGTTTTTTTATTAAGGTTAAAAACCTAAATGTTAAGTCCTAAGCTAAGGACATAACCTAAGTCCTAAATCCTAGCACTAAACCTAAGTGTGGACCTAACACTTAAATGTGGCAAGACCTAATGCAAAACCTAAATACCTAAACCTACTGGATTATCTATTAAAACAAATGAAAATACATACACAGTCCCTAATTGTGGGTGCTAACCGCAGCGGGACCACGTCGAAGAAATGCGCATGTGAATGCAGTGGTAGCCGTCAGTCAAGTCACCGCAGTGTAACCGTCAGCCATGTGAGTAGTCATAACGCAGTTTGGAAGCGGTGCAGTTTTGAAGCCGACCATCAGAACACTGTGACTGTCAGGTGTAGCAGCTATCACATGTAGTTGGGTCACTGCGCCATTATCCAGAACCGTCGAACTAATCCACTAGGTCGCTGCCGGGGGTTAGACCGCATGGTCACATGCCAACAGTGCCATTTTCGCATCGTCTGCAGACTGTCAACGGGTTTATTATAACCTAAAGTCTATTTTTGGTTTTTGTTATGTTTTCTCTATTTTTAATTGAACCACCATGTAACCTCTTGCCTAAGTGTCACAAGGTGACAAGACTGAGGCATTCTACATTCAATGTAGCACATACATGCCTATCTTAGCCCGAGGGAGTTCAAGTGAACCTTAGGAGACTCTAAATTCATCCTTATGCTCATGTAAAAGGAATTAGAGTGATTTTGAGACTTGTATTCAGGTGTGCAACAGACTCAACTTGATTACAAGAGTTGAAATTCAGATTTGAGCACTGAAGGTAGAGAACCATTGTGCTAGATCAAGGCATCAAGAAGCTTGAAGTTGTGAGCCAGTCAGTTTTGGGCTTTTTGGAGTCATATAGAAACCAAATGGAGTGATTCAAAAGCCCATACAAGGGTTCCAAGGTGCTTTGGAGACACTAATAGGGTCCTTTCGGTGAATGAAGCAACCGAAATTCTAGATTTCAGTATAGAGACAATCTGACTCCTATGTCAAGTTGAGGGAGGTTTGATTTATATTCACTTTGCTATTGATGTTTGCTTGTTTTTAGTAGAGGTTTGAGTTTGCGTTCTAAGAATCTTTTATTTTTCTGAATTTGACTAAGTCACTTGAAGAAAGTCTATGTAAAGTTGCAAGATCTCTTTGCACTACAACATTTCCAATTTGAGGAAATAGACGCAACCGTGTTAGCAATTTTCATGTACCTCTTTTTCCACTGAAATAAAAGCGGCCTAGCCTTTTGTGCAAGGCCCGAAGATGTAGCCCATGAGGAATGAACTTCGTAATCAACATCAGTGTTCTCTATCTTATTGATTTGCGTAGATTTTGTTTAAAGTTATTTACAGTCAATTTCACATGTGATGAAGTCATCCATAATGAACAATTAATTAACAAAGTTGCATGAAGCATCATTTAATTATTCTTGCCAAAGAGAGAAAGAACGATCTAATTTTCCACATTTTAGATCAGCTGCAATATGTAAAGTTGGCACAATATACTCCATAGGCATCACTGCTTCAATCCCATAGACCAACCCAAACAGTGTTTGGCTTGCCAACTTCTTGTAGGTCGTCCTATAGGCCCATAACACTATTGGTACGTGCATATCCTAGTCATTCCCCTACATGTTACAGACCTTCATAAATGCATTCTCCAAGGTTTTGTTAAATGCTTCCACCATTCCATTTTCCTACGGGTGATAGGGCGTTCTCTTTTGATGATACACCTGGAATTCCTCAAGCATCACACTGATCGTTTCATTCAAGAACTGTGTACCCCTATCACTCATCAATATCTTAGGGCATCAAAACCGTGTTAAGACATATTCAAACAAAAACTTCATAGTAGTAGTAGCTGTACAATTCTTCACTCGCTATGCTTCTACCTATCTGGTTAAATACTCAGTTGCAGTAATGATATACCACACAAAAGTCTTCTTACAGGGTGGTTGTATTGGATCTATGAAATCAGTGGCCCACTTATCAAATACCTGTAGTGAAAACTGAGGATTTAAAGGCAGTTCATCTTTTCACGAAGGCATCGTCATTCTTTTACAAGCATTGCACACCTTGCAGTATGCCTTCGAATCCTTGCGTAATGTCGACCACCATAACCCGACGTGCAAAATATTGTGCGCGGTTGCTTTTCTTGTGTAGTGACAAACTACCACTCCTCCATATCCTTCAGCAAGTATGCTAGTGCATTAAAAGTCAGGAATATATCTTCACAATATCTCATATGTTCCCATCTTATACAAGTGACCCACAATCACTGAAAATTATGTAGAGCGAACTACTAATTCCTTCTTTTACTGGGTAGAATATCCTTTTAGAGCTATACCCGTAGTAAAAAACTGAATGATATCAGAAAAATGGTCATCTATGACTTGCACTGCAAAGAGTTGCACATTCGACAATCCTTCCTCCAAACTGTTTGGTTCTTCACCCGTTTCAATCCTAGAAAGATGGTCTGGTCCTACAGTTAGCCTTCCAGGCTTCACAATCACTTGAAAGTCATATTCTTGGAACCACAGTAACCAGCGGCACATCTCCCCCCCAACATATGATTATTGACAAAGTACTTCATCGTAGAGTGATCTGTATACATTTTAAATTGTCCACCCAACAAATAATGCCGAAAGTTTTGCAACACGTAGACCATTGCCAACCCTTCGAACTCTGTAGTAGAATAATTCTTCTCACCCTGGATAAATTTTTTCTCACAAAGGCTATTGGATGATCGATTTCTTCTTCTTCTCCCTATGTTAATACCACACCTAGCGCAATGCAAGAGGCATCTACATGCACATGGAATTCCTTCTTCCAGTTGGGAAACACCAAAATAGGCGCAATTACCATCTTTTCCTTCAATACATCCAAGCTATGCTGACAGTCTTCATCCTAGAAAAAGATCACATCTTTCTTCAATAAATTTTCCATCAGTTCGGTTATTTGAGCATATGCCTTGATAAACTTTCTATAATATCCAATGTGCCCCAATTTCACGCACAATTGATTTACATTCCTAGGAGCTTATAGATTCACAATCACAACAATCTTTGCAGGGTCCACCATCAATCCCTGCTTACATACGACCTGGTTGAGGAAAATTCCAAAGGGCACACGAAATATGCACTTCTTCAAGTTCAACACAATTTGATACCTTCGACAAGTATCCAACATAAGGCACATGCTTGCAACATGGCACTTGACCAAACCAAACACAATCCAATCATCAAAATAAACCTCCAAACATTTATGGATAAATTTCTTAAACACTGCGATTATTACTCAGGAGAAAATTGTAGGTGCGTTCTTCACCCAAATGTCATTACTGTATATTGAAAGCAACCCCACTCCATCGTGAAGGTTGTCTTGCTTCGATCTTCTGGCATGATATTTATTCGATGATATCTCAAAAAGCCATCCGTAAACAAATAAGTCTTCTGTCCGACAACATTTTCTAATACTTCATATGTAAAGGGCTTTGGAAATGGATCGTGCACACATGCATCATTCAACTTCCTTAGATCTACGTATATCCTGATTTCACCTTTCTGTTTCTTCTCTTGGACCACCATTGGGCTTATGCAATCAGAGTCCTCTACTGGTTCAATAATACTGGCATCCAACATCTTATCTAGTTCTTGGCGCACCTTTTCTTTATATTTGGGATTGAGACGATAAGGTCTCTACTTAATAGACTTTGCTTCCGGCTTCAACATAATATTCATAATACCTAAATCTCCAATGATCCCCTTCAAATTCGAAAACTTTGTTGGGAATAGATCCTGGTACTAATATATCTGGGTTTGTAGCTTTCGGTCCTTCAACTTCGTGCTATCCTTCTGTCTCTAGAATGTTAACATTCCACGGGTCTTCTTCTTCCTCTTCATTAGTCACATTATAACGCTCCAGCGCATGACAGAGTTGTGTACTCTAATCTAGCTGAGCTCATTCTACCGGTTCCTTAGGTGTTCTGAATATAGCTAGTTTTATCTCCTGGAACGCTTCATCAATGCACTAAAACGCATCCTCAAAGCTGAAAGTTAATAGAAAATCCTCCCTTAAGATGTCCCATTTAACTATCCCATGGTGAAGCTCCGTCTCCAAATACTATTTCATTGGAATTGTATCTAAGGTATGATAGAAAATGTGCACCCATTCTGGTTGTGGCTCTGTTCCCCAGGCCTTAATCCTTCATGCCAAATGATCGCACAGATAATCCTTTCCACTATATTTCTCTGTCATCCAAGTAGTAGCATATCCAAACCTTAATTTCATCATTCTTCTATGTTCCTTCCATCCATCCAAGCTCTCCTTGTGTGTACCCCACCAATGGGTAGGCGTAGCGTGCAACGCCAACTCCAGTGCCTGGAAGCGATGTTTCTGGTACTTCCCTTTCAAATTCATCTAAAAATAGATCCACATCAGTTAAACCATCATAATGTGGAAGCTTCCTTACCTCAGTCGAGACACACCACAGTGATTTGGTCATCATATTGCAACGGAGCGTAAATACTTCATGTAGCCAATTCTCCCAATGTTCAAGATCTTCATCCAATTATAAGGTGTACGAGATATACCTGTCACACGCAATTCGTCCATCATCCGCAGGGTTGATCCAATATTCATATCATGTGGAAATCTTGTATATTTGATCTAGATCATCATCACTCTCAATGAAGTCGTGAACATGTTCAATATAACACGCTCCTTCTGCAGGGTCTAATGCCACTATAATCATGAGCGACTTCCTTTCGAATGTCATCTTCTGCTTCTTCAAGTTGATTACCACGTCCATATCAAAATCCCAGTCAATTTCTAGTAGCGCGGGGTATGGGTTAATATCATCCACTATTTCAATGACCTCAAAGTCAGCCAGCACGCTTGCTCCCTCAATGTCTACTGTTACACCATATAAGCGCCCCATTGGAATAATCTTCTATTTATTTTCCATGCGCAGTTGAATGGGAGACCACTGCAGTGCAAGTCTACCCATCCTTTCCCATGTCTTCTTAGGTAGGACATTTGTAGAAGACCCTAGATCCAAGATCACCAGGTCGATTTCATATTCTCCTATCTACGTGGTCATACTCATCTCGCGCCCTGTTCGCTTCTTATGCTTGCCAATTTTCCTCACAGTGTGATGTTCAGCAGGAGTATTTTCTTTATTTTTTCACTTTTCAATTAACTCTTACAACCCTTCTACTACTTTCTTATCGTGCAGTAACTTCATATAGGTCTTCAGAAAAGTGCTAGTACCGAAGGCTCTACTTCTTGTGTCACACTAGTTTCTAGTATTTTCTCCTAGTTTCTCGAGGTGGAGGCCTCAGTGAAGTTCTTCTTTGCTTCCATGAAGGTTTCTTTAGCATGATTAATATCAAAGTATACTTCCTAAACAAACCTTGTGCACCCACTCGTCATCCTCAGGATGCTTGCCTTTATCTTCACTAGTCGGCATACCACTTCTTATCACTATATTTATGCTCTAATCTTCCTCGCGGGGTTCTTCCCTCATCATTTGAATGTTCTGCGTAGGCTGCTAGGGTTGCGACTTATTTTCTTGAATATTTTCCATAAGGACCAGACATTCCTCTATCACATGGTCAAATTGTCGACAATACTAACACGACGAATGTGTGGGGTTTGTACAATCTCATGCGAAGTGCCATGCTTCGCCATAGTTATAGCAGATTACCTGTCCATGTCCTCGACCAAGTTAACCCCCTCTTTCTCATCCTCAACCTTGGAATTCTCCTCATGTAGCTCTTGCGCCCTGATCCTGAGGCCGATTCTATGCCTGCATTCGGTAGGTAGGGGTTCTATCCATCATTAGCTCATAAATCCTACAATGGCGTTCATCATGTCCCATATATTTACAAAAATTGCAAAACAACTACTGAGGGGTCTGTACAAACTTATGTAGTAGATGGAAATTATTAGTTGTGTGTTGTCCTGTAACCTGACAAATAGCTCACCACATCGCAGCTCCAGTGCTTGGCCCAACATTATTCTCTGGCTTTAGGGGAACATGCCCTCCCACAATAATATAGTCGTTATAAACCAGGTAGTGGTCCTTAATGTGTCCATGGATCTTGAAATTCAAACACTAGACCTCAGCGTGCACCTCTAGTTGGGCTTCCTTTCCTTTCTTCAAACTCTACAACTCCAAGTACAAAATTTCCAGTTGTGAGTGAATCTATTACACTCCAAGGTTCATATCCTATATGGGCGAGGCGCCCAATCTCATCGCAATTTCCAATGCTTCAGCTTGCATTTCTATCTTTTATTGTGACAGGGGAACTCTTAACTGCGGAAATAACGATGCTATATACCAGTCATGGTGTTGGGAATCTATAATTATCATATTGGCTTGCCTAATTAGGCATTTAAACCTTTGATCAAAATCCCAAGACGTCTCATCTACCTTCTGTTGAATTTCCTTAAACTCAGTTATCAGCTGCGCCTCTGACTTAGGCTTTATGAACTCCTTATTCAAAGCTTGTTGGGTCTCTACCAATGATGTGGTGGGGTTATCAGTGAAATACTTGATGTACCATGTCAATGCATGATCCTGTAAGGCTGTGACTAGTTGTGCTTTCTTGATGTTATCATCAGTAATCTGATGTGCTGTCGATAAAGCTCCTATGACAAACCAGAACTGTTCAGGATCTTCGCACATTACTCCTTTAAAAATCAACATCTTCATCGTGTTCGCCATGTTGAATGGTGGTAGTGGAGGCAAAGGGGGTGAAGATGTCGGTGTAAGAGGTGGAGGCAGAGGTGGAGTGGATGGATGAGGTATTCTTGGGATATCTTACATATTTAACTGAACTGCACTTCGTGGTGTAGTTAGCACCGTCCCTTCGTCGTCACTTGAAGGGGGGTTCAATGGGCAGACTATATTATGAGATTGATCCTTCGTTTCTTCTAAAGAATCTCCCACTTCGTGTAGCCTCAAAAATCAAGGTAACTACATAACCCTATTTTCACATAACAAAAATTTAATCTAAGTCTTTAATGATTTAAAATACTTACCTCACGGTCCTTTAAAGAGCCTTTGTTCTGCTTCGCTATAGCTGATATTTCTATCAATTGAGAAATAAGTCACAAAACTTCCTAGTGTGTGATCAATCCAGTGATTCACAACCCGCACGATATTGTTTTCTAATGACTCTAGACGTTGCACCAGTTCAAGAGTCCACACTATAGGGTCGTCAAGCATACACGTCCCTTAACTATCAACCAATTTAGATAACCACTCATGTAGTTCATCAAGGAAGAAACAAAAGAAAGCGTCGGTTTCGTCTGTGTATAAATATCTCTGATACCACTGCTCCTTGGATAAGTTAGGGCTCCTATTCTCTTGAGCCATGAACGCGTGCATGTTTAGGTCAATCCACTTTTTAATCTCTTTCTTCGTAGGAAATCATTTATCACACATCTCTTAGATAGATCCTAGTCCCAACCATTTGTTGGATTAAGGGGGTTTGACCCAGGTTCTGAGCTGTTCGTGCCAACCAACAAAACCCTAACTGCTATCCCTTTAAGTAACAACCTGCATAGCACAGTCTGTAGTCTCACTCAAAGAAGTATTGGGGGATGCTAGAACCAGGTTTTTGCATCCAAAGAATGTGTGATAAGGGATCTTAAGCCCTCATAGCTCAGATCTACCTTTGTGCAAATCTATATCCTTCTATGATCCGCTACTGTAACTCTAAGGAAATGGCTCTTAGACCTCCGCAAAGGTCTATGATTAGACTTTACAACTCTAAAAGAAGCAGACCATCCACTTTGGCGCACTAAATAGGAACCCTTAATCTACCTTCGCGCAGATCTACTCGATTCAACAAAAATCACAACAAATTTAACCTTTTTCTTCGCAAAAACAAATAATTACTTAGCCATGCATAGATATTAGATATTCAATGGGTTCGCGCAAAAAATACACTTCATTCCACATAAAACAAATTATTAAGACATAATGCATAACTTGAATAGAAATGAGAATAATACATAACGACAAGATATTTGTTCCAAAATTAGTCTTTAGTAGATTCAACATTCAACTTTACAGACTCTTCCACCCTGCACTGCAGGAGTTCGTGCACTTAGCGGCAGGAATCTTCCTCTTTCACCTAAGTACAAGAAACATAACTTTCCTACCTTAGCACTTACCCAAAACAATAATCTTCTATCTTGTATTGATACTTAAACTTGCTATGACTCAACTATATATATCTTTTTCAATACAATACCATGGTTTGCGAACCATAGGTGAGCCTCAAAACTGACCTATCACTTATCGAAACAAGGGGCTAAAGCCGCTTTGGCTCCTACTTAGCTGTGAACTCTGCTTCCACATTTCGCAGATACTTTACATTCTTTTACAAAATTTTTCTCAAAAAATGGTTAAACTAACCCAAAATTGGCCCTAAGGACCCTATCCCAACACTGGTAAAGGTGGACACTTTGAAGAATGCTACAGATTCATTGAAAAAGTATGTGAGAATTGAGAAGTTATCTTGGTGTAGAGAAATAATGAGATTTGTAGGGCTGGACCAATGACTAAGCTCTTCCGTGACCCCTTGTGTGGAAAATTAAACAACAAGTGGGATAATGTTGGGTGTATGTTATATTCTTTCCATGATTAGTCGCACGTGACAACTACCCTTATTCGTTGTGTCAGGTGCAACAGGGGGGTAGAAGTCCCCTCTGTCAAGGGGTTTACAGGGGGACGATAGGCCCATTGGACAGGGTCCAATGCAACACCCCATAATTTTTTTGTGGACCCTATATTAGGTGGGCGAACCAACCTATGGTTTTGTGCATGGGTTTTTCACATGGTTTTTGGAATGATGGTTTTATGCCCATGGTATTTTGTAGATCCAATGAAGATAACTATGGATATGTTCTAATCTAGGATTGATGGATTTGGGTTTATGAATGCTTTGACATGTATATATATGTATTGTATCATTGAAAGGAACATAATGAAAAATCAATCTGGTAGTCCTGGTTTTGGGATCCATGGGAAAATATCTGTGTATTTGTTATGTTTCTCGCCATTATATATTTTATATTTTTTAAGAATTCATTTGCAGGAAATTTCTATACATGGTTAAAACCTACAATTCTTCCTAGTATTCTAATAATTTTCATCTTCTTAATCCGTCAAATAACACATTTTCTGGCACTTTGACATCTCACTAAACTTTTTATCACCTTGTTCACCTTTCTATTTGCACCTTCACATTTGGATTTATTTCTTGTTTGGGTGGTGACTCCACTTATTCACCCATTCACTAGAGATTATACTAGAAAAAATTCTGGTAGCTTGGTTAACCCTGTTTGTAATACTGAAAAGGCTAATAGGGCTCGGTTAAAAAAATTCAATTCTAGTAAGCATTTAAAATTTCTTGGAAAGGAAGCCCTCCTTGATATCCACTCGGTTTTCCCTAATCCTGTTAGTTAGGACATCATGGATTCTTATAGGCCTTTCATTTTTTCCAATATCCAAGAGAAACCTCATAATCTTCTAGATGTTGGTATGGACAATATCCTTATGTTTTAGGGGAACAATGCAATCACTACTAATGCTCACATCAATAAGTTCACATGTTTCCTCTTAAGACATGCTCATGTTGTTGCCTACAATCATGAAGATGTCAAAATGAAGCTCTTTTTCCTCTCATAGAAGATGATGCATTGCAGTGGCACTTAGACAAGCTTGATAACTCTTTTGATTCTCTGCAAGCTCTCATCAATGCATTTAAACGGAAATATGGGGACAAGAAAGAAGGAAGGTATTTTTGAAAGATATTAATAGCATAAAGAAGAATGATAATGAAATAATTGAGGAATTTAATCAAAGATTCAATGGAATTATCAAAGAAATGACTCAGGATTATAAACCTCTAGAGAAATATGTGTTAGAGCAATATCTTGAAGCTTTTTGTGTTGATACATGTTATGAAATTAGACATGCAAAGCCAACTGGTCTAAACACTGCTCAAGCTATTGCCAAAGAATTAGAAAATGATAAGGAAGCATTTGGTAAGTTGGAAATTCCTAGTTTTGAAAGAACTCTAGTTAGAAATAGAGGAAAAGAAATAAAGGAGGTAGAGCATGACCCAATCAAGGAATTAACTCAAATGATTAAGGAAATGAGGATTGAGCATGCTAGAAAAATAAGTGCCATGTAGTCTAGATTGATTCAAATGGAGGAGAATCAAGCTTGGAATATCCAACCTCAAAATAATAATAATCCATGGCGAAAAAGGAATCCTCCGACTAAGCATGACCTCTTAATCCATTCGAATCTAAAAATATGGAGTTTAAACCTTTTTGCAAACCATGCCAAAGTTTCCATGATGAAGAATCTTTCAGTATTGTAAATAATATTTTAAATGATGAGTTTACAGCAACTGGAAAAAAAATTAATATGTTTGGAAAGGAGTTTCATTTGCCTTTATAATATTGGATGGAATTTATTGAAAATACCTATAGTGTTAGATCTCATATTTTTGTGATCCATATCGATAACGAGTTTGTCTTATGATTAATCACATGGTATATAATTGGTTGACATTTCGAACTAACTAACATGGTCCATCCTTAGGAAAAATGGTGAAAAAATAAGTCTTAACAAAAGTTCAAATAGCAAGAAGCATTCATGTCTTGAATTAGCCGTTAGAAACTAGCTGTTATAAACTAGTTAGGAATCTCATCCCTCCTAGCATAAAACACCATTGAGGATGAAAGGGAAATTTGCTTGAATATAAATTTATGCAAGAGAAAAACATAAAAGAAGTTGCTTCTGATGTTTCATATTTTTATTTGGATATCGACTTAGGAGAATGGATCAACAATGTAAAAATATCTTTTCATAACAATGAAATGATCAAGTGTCCATCTCGAAGGACTATAGTCAAGGAAACTGTCAAAACTCCTCAAGAGGAAGTTCTTAAAAATAAGCATAAATCTCCTTCACCTTGTTTACCATTTAGTGGTTTTATTGAAATCGAGAAGGTTCTAGAGAAGGTCTCTCCTCCCAAGTATCCTCAAGAGGATCCCATTGTGAAGCAATCTAGCATAGGAAATTATGTTGTCCTTTTTGATTCTATATTCTTGCGAGAGCATAAATATGAATATAATGATCAAATATAGCACACGAGGTATGATGGTGGTCACTCTAAACAAGGTAAATGGGCTAGAATTGATTTTGTATCACCTTTGGGGCATATATTTAAGTTCACTTTCCGATTAGAGTTTGAAGCTAATAACAACTGAATATGAGGCTTTGCTGATGGGCCTTGAAATAGCCAGGGACCTCAAGATAAAATTGCTCAATGTGAAAGGGGATTATGATCTTATCATTAAGCAAGCTAAAGGTATATTCTCATATAAAATTAATAAGATTAAAATTTACATGAATGGTACGTGGGATACTATTTAATTATTTTATGCCTTTGGTCTCCAAATCATTCCTAGAGAAGAAAATTGTCAGGCAGACGAACTTGCCGTAGATGCTTCTACTTTCTAGATATTTGATAATTTGAAAAGGGATAAGGCTAAAATGGAATTAATTTTCAGACCGTCGGTACCAAATAATATAGAACATTGGAAATTGTTCGATGATGAGAAACAAATTGTTCGCTTTCATAATCACTTGGATGATTTTGAAAATTTTCAGGCATGCTCTAAGGAAGAAGGGCCTAATTCTAATAGTAAATATGTGACAAACCCTACTCCTAGAAATATTGTGGCCATGGAACAAATCTTCAATAGAATTGATGCCACCAAAAAGGGTGATTAAAAGAAGATAGACCCTGGTTAATTTATTGAAGTAAATGTTAGAAAATTATATATTACAGAGTAATTGAACACATAAAATATTGCAGAAATATAAACACAGAAAACACATAAAACAAGAGAGACACAGATATACTGGTTCACCCAGTTTGGGCTACGCCCACAGAGAAACAACCAATCCTTATTTTTTATTATCCAAGAAACTGAAGAGATACAACCTACAACAGATCCGTTGTAACACCATCTTCGCTCTCAATCTCCTCTCTCTTCCTCACTCAGAATACAGATCTACATAGACACAATACAATTCCCTCATATATAGTGAGGGGTTGCCTTCTGGGGCAAAAAACCCTAAATTAAACATAACTTCTACCATCAGATCTCTGCCTAATGAATGGCCAAGATTGACTAGAAATTACTATACTTTTACAAGGCAATTTTACATCTATTCTTAGCTTCAGGGGTGCTGTCCCCAAAACCCCTCACTAGGGGGGGGCTCCCAAAAGGTCGTAACCACCCCCCTGGACCCCCCTTGCAGCGAATATTTTACGATTTCGAACTGGGGTCCAATGTGGCGATACCTTTGAATACAGAAGATAATCAGGCTCCACACCCAACAACAAATACCGGTTTTCCCAAAGACCCAAAGATTGTCAAAATTGGTAAAGGGACCTATGAGGAGGAAAATAAAAATATGATTGACTTTCTAATTGAATATCGTGATTCCCTTGAAGGATGAGAATTCTAAACCATTTAAGCAAAAACTTAGGAAAGCCAATCCTTAGTTGGCTCCTCTCATTGAGAAAGAGTTACACAAAATGCTTGCTGATGGTATCATCAACGGACTCAACACTCCTCCTTGTGTTAAAACTTGGTGATTGTTAGAAAGAAGAATGATAATATTAGGATGTGTGTTGATTTCATAAATATTAACTTGGCTTGTAAAAAGAACTATTATCCTTTTCCTAACATGGAAAATATGCTTCAAAGGATAATTGGATATGGTATGATGTCATTATTGGATGGATTCTCTAGCTATAATCAAGTCTGGGTTAAGGAATAATACCAACATAAGAATACCTTCACCATGCCTTCGGGTACCTTTGAATATTTCAGAATCAATTTTGGGTTAACAAATGTAGGGGCAAATTTTTCAGAGGGCTATGGACTATGCTTTCAAGGAATTAATTGGTAAAATTATTTTGATATACCAAGATGATCTCACTATTTTATCAAAGGATGGAAAATCTCATATAATCCACCTTAGACAGGTTTTTGACAGATGTTGAGAATTTGGAATATCATTAAATCATATTTGGGGTGACTGAAGGAAATTTACTGGGTCACATTATCTCCAAAGATGGTATCAAGATTGACCCTGAAAGGGATGCAACTATTAGACAGATTCCATTGCCACATAATATTAAGTCCCTTCAATATTTCCTTGGGAAAATAATTTTCCTTAGGAGATTCATTCCAAACTATGCTGAAATTGCTAGGCCCATACAATGTTTATTGAGGAAGGATGCTAAATTTGTTTGGAAAACTAAAGGTAAACAGGGATTTCAAGATATTAAAGATACTATAACTAAATTTCCTATCTTAGTTAGCCTAGACTATTCAAATGATTTATGTTTTCATTCACATTCAAAGATACTATAGCAGACGTCTTTTTCCGGAAAAACATAGAAGGCCATGAACAACCAATCACCTTCATAAGCAAATCCCTACATAATTCAGAATTAAATTACAACATTATGGAAAAACAATCTTATGTATTGGTCAAATCCCTCAATCAGTTTAGAACATATGTCAATTATTCTAAAGTCATTTCCTTTGTTCTGCATTCTACTATCAAAGATATATTAACTCAAACTGATTGCTTAGGGACTCGTGCCAGATGGGTGACCAAGATTTAGGAGTATGATATTGAGATTAAACCAACCAATCTTGTTAAAGGCTAGGGATTGTCTCAGATGTTGATAGAAAGTAATGAAAAATCATTGGAGTTAGTTTGCAAAAAATGAATGGCTACAACTTCTATTTTCCCTGAGGTTCATAAATTGGAAAGTATTGAGTGGTATAAGGACATTGCTTATTATTTCACAAATCTCACATGCCTGGATCACTTGGTCACTTATAAAAGGAGAGCCATTAGGCTGAAGGCATCCAAGTATTATGTCTTAAAGGATGGCCTTGGATGGAGAAATCCAGATGGAATAATTGTTAGGTGTGTAGATGGAGATGAGGCTAAGAGACTCATAACATAGTTCCATGTAGGATTATGTGGGGGACATTTTGCGGCAAAAACCACATCACACAAGATTTTGCATGTTGGATATTATTAGCCTACCATTTTTACAGATGTAAGTAAATTTGTCAGAAATTGCTAGGAGTTCTAGCTTGTCATTGTAAAGAAAAAAATAACAGCTTTACCTCTTTAGCTGGTTATAGTAGAGGCTCCTTTTCAGCAACGGGGATTGGACTTCATTGGTAAATTCAATCAAAATTCTAGTAATGGATATTCATGAATTTTTACCGCGCCAAATTATTTCACAAAATGGGTAGATTCCTTTTGAGAAAAGCATGCCATGGAGAAGGTTTTAATGGATTTGATTAAGAATCAGATTATTACTGGATTCAATGTTCCTGCCAAAATTACGACAGAAAATGCCAAATATTTCAGTTCTTCTGAGTTCTCTTCTTTTTTCTTCAAGTATGATATTATTCTATCTAATTCTTCAAATTATTATCCCCAAGGAAATGGTGTTGTAGAGTCTAGTAATAAAAATATGATAATCATCATCAAAAATATTGTGGGGGATAACAAGCAGTCTTGGCATAGTAATATAAAATATGCATTATGGGAAGACATATCACAAAAAACAGGGCCATTGGAAAAGGTCCTTTTGAGATTGTCTATGGTCTGGAGATGACTTTACCTATTCATCTCAAACTTCGAGCTTATAAAATTCTTCAACATTTTATAGATGAAAAATATAGAATGCAAAAATAATAGATCAAATTATGTAACTTGAAGAGAATCGCAAGAATACTTTTTATAACCTTTGTCAAAGATAGGTCAAAACAAAGAAAATTTTTGACAAATCATCTCGAAACAGGTCTTTATAGATTGGTGATATGGTATTGGCATGTGATCATAGAAATGAGAAGCTTGATAATCATGAAAATTTCGACAGTTTATGGCTTCGTACTTATATTATTAGAGGAATTGTTGGAACTAATTCTTTCTATTTGAATATTCTGGAAGATGATCCCATAGAATTTCCAGCAAATGGGAAAATGCTAAAATTACACTATAGGGATGACATCAGATTCCATAGGGCATCCTTTGTATTGTATTTCTAACCCTACAGTCTTAGTTAGGATTTCATTTATGTCATTTGTTAGTTTTCTTTCTTGCATTTAATTTTATGTCTTTATGTTTTAATTTGTTAGGTTAGTTTTTTCTATTCCAGCAGATGTTATATACACACATGATGATTTGGATTGTGAATGGATATCTATTTGATGGACTTTTGTTTTCTTGGATACGAGGTTCTAGATTCTTACATTCCTTCAAAGAAGCAACATGTCTCGATATGGAGCCAGATGTTTTTCACACTTTTTCAACAAGTCCAAGGAAGAAAAATGCGAGGATATGAAGATATTTTTTCATATTTCAAAGTCACCGACCAAAACATTTTTTCATTGTAAACGCAAATTATTCAAGTTATATTGTAAATGATGCTAGTATGGATATCTATTTATGTAACAACAGCTAGGTAACCCTTTGATTTTGGCAACAGATTTCATCATAGGAAGTTTTCTAACATCACTGAATTATGTGTGCTTCTAAACATAGAATATCAAAAAAGTTTTTCTTCCATCTTAAACCCCAAAGCTAGGGTGGAATCTCTTGACAAGTTCTTAGATGAGTCCTAGTGTTATATTGACTTGTAAAAGTGTGTTTGGGAATAATTTAAGCACATTTTGCTAAATTATTTTATTACAAACCACTTGGTCTATACTAGATCATATTGTGTAGGTAAATTATCGAGAGTCTATGTGTAAAGGTACCTAGTACAAAATGCAATATTGTAAATGTCATATTCTTTGACGCGCACCTAATGATACCCTGATCTCAAATCAATCTTTGAGAACACTATTTCTCCCTTCAACTGGTCAAAGAGGTCATCAATCTATGGAAACTGATACATGTTCTTGATAGTAACCTTGTTCAGTTGCGTGTAATCAATGCACAATCTGAGAGTACAATCCTTCTTCTTTACAAACAATAGTGGCATGCCCCAAGGAAATACACTTGGCCTTTTGTATCCCTTATTAAACATTTCCTTAAGCTGAAACTTCAATTCCCCCAAATATGGGGTGCTCATCTTATAAGATACCTTAGTTTCACTCCTACTACCAACTCAATAGAGAAATCCACTTCCCTATGATGCAATAACTATGAAATCTCTGCTGGAAACAAATCCTCAAACTGTTGCAAAATAGGATTATTCTTCAAGACTTCATCATCCTCAACATCCTTCCCCTTGTCATTGGATATATTCAGTACAAATAATACACACTATTTCATGCAACTACACTTTTCTTGCATAGATGTAACCATTCTCAGTGATGTAGGTTTCTTCTTTCCCTGCAAGATTCTCGTCTCTCCATCATCATCCAAACACTTAATAACATTATCATAGCAGTCTACCTTGGTCCTGTGAGTAAACAACTAGTCCATGCCCAAAATCATACTGTATGTTCGCAATGGAAGCACATTTAGATGTGTTGATGTAGGAATACCATTCAACTCAAATGCACAATCTCTCATGCAATGATTAACTCTTTTCTTGTTCCCTGTAGCCAACTACATTAACCA
Source organism: Pinus taeda (assembly GCA_000404065.3). Taxonomy (NCBI): domain Eukaryota; kingdom Viridiplantae; phylum Streptophyta; class Pinopsida; order Pinales; family Pinaceae; genus Pinus; species Pinus taeda. Next base: position 52,293 of record APFE030952431.1, on the reverse strand, counting down.
AGACTTTGCATGCACTTCTTTATTAAAGCCACACTTATACACTAGGTTAGGAATAACATAACTATAATTATATCTAGGATGTATCAAAATGGATACAAATCAATCATAGATCTTACCTTCCATATCAATAATGGATGCTTGATGATATGCATGCATCTTATCAAGTGCTACATAAATGCGAGGAATGCTCTGACCAATATCCCCGACTGTCTGCACCTCCCGAGCACTGTAGATCTGAGGTTTGCAACCTTGGTACAACATACAATCCTTCTTAATATGATCCTTGCCACAAATCTAACACAACAAGGGTTTCCTACCACTACCTTTATTTTTCTTCTCTGTAGGCCGATATCAATGTCCCTTGTCAACTGCACTGAACTTCTCGTAAGGAGCCATGTTTTCTTTCTCACTTTCATCTCAAGGTCTTTCTTGCTTTGGAGGAAATTTCCCCTTATTCTTCTCATTCCCTTTCCAATCACGCTTAGGTTTAGACTTGTGCTTCGACTACTCATAACAATGCTTCAGTTTCTCGATGACTTATTCTGATGACCGATGCTCATCATACTCAATGTGATCCTTAAATGCTAATGGAATTCCACTGATAAACATTTGCACCTTCATCTTCTCATCCTTGAGGTAAGGAACATACCTTAGAAACTTTGGAAATATGGTTGTGTAGTCTTCATCTGTAATGGAACCCATCTTCATCTCATAGAATTCCTTAGCCTTTCCATCATAATATCTCTCATACAAGTACTTATTCCTGAAGAGTTTTTGAAGCCTATGCGAACTCAACGCTTCTACCTTGATGCCTCTCAACAGTTCACATCTTCCCACCAGATATTTTCTCTCCCTTTGAGATTGAAAATGGCTATCCTAGCTTTCATATTCTCTATATAGTCATGCAATTTAAAGAAATTCTTCATCCCAAGCAACCATGTTTCTGCATCTTCTAGTTTCTTCAACTCTCCATCAATGGTAGGAGGATTGGCTTTCTTAAACTCATCTAGAAAGTACTCCCTCTCACTCCTCCTATAAGGATGATGGTGATGATGGCCATGATATCCCTCTGAACTAGAACTAGAATAGAACCCACAACCACTACCTCTCTTGTTAGGTGTATCCATCCATCTGCCACATCCTAACATGTCATTGTTATCCAACCTATACCCTAATTGAGACCTACTACCATATGCCCCATTAGTGCCTTCCTCTTGTCCTTAACTGATCCATGGCTGTCCCTGTCTCTACAAATATGATAAAATCTAAAGGATAACTGCATTGACCTCGACTTTTTTTTCCTAAGCTCTCGCAAGTCTTTCCTATGACTAAATTATCCTAGCATTATCTTCCTTACAACTTCATATTTATGCCTTCATACTTCTCAGTGGATCTACTATGTTAGGAGAGTACTCATCTCCTTGTTGCTCAGCTAATCTATAAGGAGAGTCACATGAAATATAATCCACCATTTTGTTTTTCATCTATGATCTTCTTCTTCCCGCAAACACACCATGTTAGATAAGCTAAATAGAAACATAATCAAGTCATACCTCAGTGAATTTCAAGGGAGGGTATCTCGTTTGCACAAATAAGTACAAATTAGCACGATAGACATGCATACACACATCATGTTACCAACACATGAACATATCGATATCATGCATAATAAATCAAACTGTAACACTAACTTTATACATGACAACCATAGCCACTACAATGCATGCATATGACTAACATGTATGCAAAATAATCGCATCCCTCCCATCTAGTCCAAATTTTTGAACCTAGAAGCTTTGATACCAATCTATAACCACCCCTCCCCACATGAACCCTCTTGTACAGGATCTCCAAGTAAATATGAAGTTGAATGCTACTGTGACATGACCCAACCTCCAATGTTCGATTTAAGGAAGTGGGTCCTACAAACCAAACACTTACGGACATCCTATAGGGACTACAAATCACTTAGGACCTAAAAAACCACCCCAGCTGACCAATCCCTGAGCTAGAATCCTTTTTCACTGGCCTAACACCCCAACCGCATGCAGAACAAGGCAAGAGGATGGTTATAAGCCTCCAACTGCATGCATAGGCCTACTTCCATGCAGCTATGACCTAATATCCCTAGTTCAATGCCATTGGTCTCGAGATCTGAGCAACTTTACTAGGCTAGCCTCTAGACCATTGCCAAGAAATTCCTGCAACTTTCTAGAATCATAATTTACGTAACGATATTGCCAAATATTCAAATGTGAAGAAAGAAATTAAGATTGAAAAGGGTTCCAACTCATGGATTGGAGCAAGAACTTGTGGAGATTTTCCATTCCTTGTGGATTTAATTTTTTCAGGGTCTACCTTAACACCCTCATGAGATACAAGATGACCCAAATATTCCACCTCTTGTTCCCCAAAGAAACATTTTGAGGGTTTTGCATGCAATTGTTTCTCCTCCAATAGTTTGAGCCCCTTTTGAACATGTTTAACATGATCTTTCCAAGACTTGTTGTAGATTAGTATATCATTAAAAAATACTAGCCAAACTTTCTAAGGAAGGGTTTGAAAGTGGAATTCATCAAACCTTGAAATGTGGAAGGTGCATTAGTAAGACCAAAAAACATGACCAAAAATTCATAATGCCCTTCAGGAGTTGCGAATGTTGTATTCAGAATATCTTCTGTCTTCATTATAATTTGATGATATCCTAAATGAAGATCCAACTCGATGAAGTAACTTGCTCCATGTAATTCATGAAATAATTCATCGATGACAAGACTAGGAAATTTATCTTTAATAATGACCTTTTTGATCTCTCTATAATTTGGGCACATACACCATGATTCATCCTTGTTGTGCAGCAATACTACTAGAGAATAGAAAGAACTTTAGCTAGGTTAAATTATACATTCCTCTAACATTTTTGCAACCTTATGTTCAATTTCACTCTTTTAGGCATAGGGATATATGTAAGGTTTGATGTTTGGAGAAAAAATTCTTGGAATCAAGTGAGTAGCATGATCATGATTGTGAATATGTGGGAGACCTTTAGGAGTCTCAAATACCTTGGAATGCTTATCAAGGACTCTTTGGAGATCTGGAGAAATGGATGACTTAGATGTTTGAACATCTAGTGAGCTTAATTGTTCAACTACCCCTCGTTGTTCCTTATTCAAAATCTTTGCCATGCCAATAGATTTGATAATATTCCTAGGTTTCCCTTCAATACCCCTTAATTCAATTTCCTTTCCTTACCACAAAAATTTCAGGAAAAGTTCCCAAAAATTAAAAGCTATCATCCCCAAAGATTGTAACCATTGGATTCTTAATACAATCTCAACACCACCCATTAGAATGGAAATAATTAAATTATTCAATACATATTCCCCCATGGTTAGATTCATATTATGGAACTTTCCTGAGCAATTTATAGTTCCTCTACATGCAACCATCACTTGACACCCTGGTACTAGATATAGAAAGAAATTCAAATCCTTGGCTATCTTACAATGAATAAATATGGGTATTACTTGAGTCAATCAATACTATTGCCTTTTTCTTCTTGATATATCCTTCTATCTTGAGAGTTTCAGGAGTGGTAATCCCGAACAATGCATTACAAGATATGGTAAAATTTATTTCTTCTTTTTCAACCCCTAGGGTTGGTTCCTAACATAAATCTTCTTCTGTTGAAGTTCCTTGTTCCTTTTCTTCCTCCTATTCAAAATATATGTAAAATAATTTATTCTCAACACACTTATGATAGTTAGTGTATTTTCTATCACAAATGTAAGAAATACCTTTAGATTTTTTTCCCTCCAATTGTTGTGGTTTCAACCTTGTAGGTTGTGGGAGGCTAAAAGTGGCAACATTTCCATCTTTATAGTTATGATGGTAGACCTCGTTATTGTCATAATTTTTCTTTCAACATTTCTTGCCACCCTAAAGGAATTCTCCAATGACTTAGTTTCCCAAAGGAAAACCTCATGTTGGATGCTATCATTTAAATTCCTTATGAAGGCATTAATCAAATGCTCCTCTAGAATATTAGTTACCTTGATATTCATTCTTTGGAAGTTCTCAATGTGCTCCAAAATTGAACCCCTTTGTTTTTATTTATCAACTGGATAAAGAAGGAATTTCTCTTTGTATCCTCATAATGTGCTATCAATTCCTCTATAATTTTTTTCCAAGTGACAAGAGATTTACGAGAATAAAGTTATCGATACCACACAAATTGACTAGGTTCTAAATATAAAGATGTAATGCGTACATTTTGCGTGTGTTGCACATCATGTACATCAAAGAATTTCTCCATATGTAGTATCCATGATACCAGATCCTTGCCATCAAATTTCCTCATATCAATCTTTGGAATGTGGTGGGTCTTACACCCAAAGTTGGAGTCTCTAAAATCATGATTCACATTCATTTTTTTTTCTCATCATGAGTTTCATGGAATACCTTATCACTACTAGGAATAATTTTTTGCAACAACTTTGTCAAACCTTCCATGTCCCCTTTATTTTTTTTTCTAAACCATTCATCATTTCTTCTAATTCATTTTTGGTTCCTCTTTGCGAGAGCGAAAATTGTTGCACTTGTTTCTATAATTTTGATATATCATGTTGCATTTATTATTCTTATTCATGCATCATAGTAGAGCTTTTTGGGGGCTTACGGGTGTATCAATGTTTTGTTTGAAAGTCAATTTGGAACCAAATAATTATATATATGCTTTTATATGCCCTTTGAATCACTTCAAACTGATTTTTTCAAACAAGAGTTATGTAATTTTAAAAATACACACCTTCTTTTGTTTTTAAGAGGTTTATTTTGAGCTTGTTATTCTAGGCAACCTTGAAACTATTGTATCTATGATTTTGGCCTCCCAAGGTACGGAATTTCATCCTAGGGTAGCTATAATTTTCTTCTTTAAGCTAGACTGGGATTGGATTCTTCAAGATAAGGTTATGCCAAATCTCCCACGATGACCTGATTATGGACTAGTTTAGTAGAGAGAACTTGTACATAATGGCACATGTCATTGTTTTAACCTTTGGCCCTAAAACTCATACCTATAAATATATAGTCTACGTAATTTCAGTCAATTTTTATGGAATTTAAATATGATTCTCGAAGAGAAATTTATGATGATTTTCCCTAGGACACATGTTTGAGATTGAATTTTGGAGCACATAGAAACCTTAAAATCCTTGAACCATATCTTCCAAAATATAGGGAAACAAGGTCTTAAATTTTAACTGTATGATCATCAATATTTCTCCTCTATGTGTGAAAAATTCCACAACCTTAAGTTTCACGGAAAAAATGTTATAACAAAAATTTCAGGATGGCCCATTTGAAGCAATAAAACCCCTAGGATCAAGAGCTTTGACACCAAAGGTTATGTATTCAGATCAAAATAACATAGAAACATAAGAAAAGATAGATCAAAGACTTGATAATAATCCACTTCAAGGAAGAAACCTCCTTTTAGATTACATAAATGAACAATTCTTGGATGATTCAAATGACACGACCTACTTGGTATACATAGAAGTCTAAAGTGTCAAAATATAATTAGGGCCTACATAACAACAATAATGTAAGGGCACAACAATGAGAATAGTGGATTATATGGGTTACAAAAATAACAATATAGGGGCTACACTAGTATTATAGGGACCTAACATGAGTCATGTGGATGATGGTGAGAACACAATCAACCACCATCTCTAGAATGGGTTAATATACATGATGGACAAGTTATGTGTTCCTAAAGGTTAGTGAATAGAATTGATTAGAGAGGCTCATATATCAAGGTTTTAGGGCATTTTGGTGTTGGGAGGACAATTTCAAATTTGGAAAGGTGTGTGTATTGAACCAAGATACAAGAATATGTAGCTAGTTTCATCAAATGATGCATACTTTGTTGTACGAGCAAGCATAGTAATAATAAATAGGGTTCATACTATCCATTACTTGTATCCATCATCCTTGGGAAATCAATTCCATGGACATTATGGAAGGTTTACCAAAAATCAGGAAGGGACATGACTACTTGTTTGTGGTAGTTTATAGGTTCAACAATATGTGCATTCTCATGCCTTGTAAAAGGACCATCAATGGGAAAGAAGCATAAAACATGTTATTTGAATAGGTATAAGTGCATTTTGGGATACAAAGGAGCATTATTTTAGACAAGGATGCTATATTTCTTATTGCATTTGGGCAATGTTGTGGGAGAATATGGACTCAAAATTGAAGAGTTCCATGGAATTAAATCCATATATATATGGGAAAACACAAGTAGTCAACAAGAATTTGGTACACCTTTTGAGGGGTTAAAATTAGAAGCATTTGTAGACTTGGGATACAATAGAGCAATCCGCACAACTAGTATGTCATGATTTGAGACTTGTGATAGGCCTCTAGATTAGACATAAATTAAGGCCCATATGACCATCCTTCAACACAATAAACCTCTCTTTTTGCATTAGATGACATATTTTTAGCTTTAATATGTTCATTATGAAGTTTTAAAGATAATTACATATTATGTGCCTACTATTATTTATTTTTGTAGAATATTGTGAGAATATTGAGTAGATTATGAAGACTTGGAGGATGCAATAATCTAGGAACTTGATCCCTACTATAGGATGGACCAAGTTTGGATAATAAATTAATAATATATTATGAAATTATTGAACATATTATGGAGCTGCAATGATTGAGAAAATCTAGGAATGTGCTCTCTGTCATTTAATGCAAATTCCTAGTGTTGGGAACTAGATCCACTTTATGAGGGATTTTGGAGGAGAAATATTCCTCCTTTCAAGGAGAATGCTTCCTGATCACTTTATATAAGTACCAATTCGAATTTTTCTCTTGGGGAATGTATTTATTAGTATTCTTGTGGAGATTTATTATTTAGCAGCTCCACTTTCATTTCTAGTAGGGATGTACTTGGATTGATTCAAATAATGAAGTTTGATGCCATTTTTAAAAATATAAAGCTTTATTTCCTTCATAGGACTCTGAGTATCCTTGATCTTGGCCATTATAGGAGCCTTAGATCCCTTTTGTATAATTTCTTTATTTCCTTTGAATGTCTTTTTCACTTGCATTTCTTATTTCTGCATTTACTATTCATGCTTCTTTTGTCGTAGGTTATATTGGTTAAATGATTAAAGTGAGTTGTTTTTCAAGCTATTTATAGAGTCACAAGAATTATTCATCCTTATAAAGACTTTGAAAATTGATATTCATCATTGAGATTCTTGGATTTGTTTACTAGTTCACAAATCTAAAATTTATGGAAGTCTATTGTAGCAAAATAATAGTTATTTTCTGCTATTTTCTAGCACATGCTAACGAGCCTATTTTGAGTTTATTCCACTTGGATTGAGTCCTAAAAACATTCAAGTTAATAAAAAAATTAACCCCATATCATCTACACTTGATTAGGTTGGGAATTTGGTAGGTTAACTAGCTCACTAATTCTTACATTTATGGGTTTTAGAGTACTAATTTTATGTTATTTTTTAGCACATGTTAACAAGGGTATTTTTAAGTGATTCCACTTGGAATGGAGTCCTAAGAAATATTAATTAAAAATAAAAAAAATTCCATCTCTTTTTCATTTTATTTTCTTTGGCATTCAACAAGTTATCTCGAGGAGTAGTAGTCCTGTAGCAATCTTGTCGCAGTTCTGTAGAAGTCTTGTAACACGTGTAAACTTGACCATATTTGCTCCAAAAGTTTTATTTTTTCCTCTTAGATTTGAATAATGACCCTTAGGCTATGAAACCACTATTGGGGAGGACTAAATACGGCTTAGGACTTGTCTTTTTACCCCTGCAACACATCTCAACAATTTGGGTTAGTGGACATTTTATGGATTGTATAACATAATAATGATTGCTACATGACATATCTAATGAACTTTGTCAATGGATATAATATCTTTGGAATGAAGGGATTGATTACATGCTCTTTACCTCATGCAATTTATATTAGTTTTATTGCTTTATTCTTAGGCTAGGGTTTTGATACAGGTGGATCTCTAGACACTAGTGGCATGAAAAAGGCGCAAAATCCAAAGTGGCAGAAAGACGATTAACTTGGCATCAGATTGAAGTGCTCATTGCCCTAATTCCAACATTGTGAATGGAACTCCAATCCAAGTCTAGATGAGGAAGATAGAGGCAGTCAAAGTTGGGTTGAATTTTCCTGATTGGGCAGGATTAATGAAGACACAATTTGGACTTTTTCGGTGGGTGGAATCCGGCCAGATTCCAGGCGAAATTGTCACATGGTTAAAAAGACTCCTTCAGTCAAAATCCGAATTTTGAAAAATGGCCATGTCATTTTTTTTAACAAAAAATATATATAAGAAAGGGTGGCGGGCCACCAACCATGCCACCCCAATCATTCAACTTCATTGTTAATGGAGGGGTGGAGGATGACCCCCGACCCTTCCCGCAATACCATGGAACCACCATAACGCAGCACAAGTTTGGGTGGGCCAACCCTTGGGGCACGGACCCAACCCATTAAAAAAAAAAACATGCACGGGAAAGGTGGGCCGACCCTTGGGGCACAAAACCAACCTTAACCCTTCTACCTTAATAAGAATATGACCCAGGGTAGGTGGAGTGGGCGGGTCGCCCAAGGCGGCCCCAGCCTGAACCAATGGTTAAAATTAACATTCGGTTGTGTAAAAAAAGGAGGAGGTGGGGTTTTACCGCCCAAACTCCTCCATAATAACCAAATTTGTAACCACTATGCCACAACTAACTGTTGTGTAATCCACCCGCCAACTTTTTATTTAAACGCAGTTCGTCAGTGCATCCATGCAGAAGAGGGAGCACACGTAGCTCAAGGTAGATTTTTGCAGGTGGGCTAGATTTTCACTTTGTCAGAATTTGACAAATTTTATATGGTTTTAGCATTTCTCGTCGCCACGAACGTAATGGAATTATTCATTTCTCCATCAGATTTCTGCAACTTTTGGAAATTTTTCAGTATGGAGGTATAAAACTCCTTTTTGTAACTGATGCCAGTACTCTTCTTTCTCATGCCACTTAATGAATAAAGGCCTCCCCATTGATCGAGCAGGGCCCGGAGACATAGTCCAAGCTAGGACGAACTCCGTTATCAAGTTTTGTTGTCTTCTTTCATGCTTTATGTGTTTATCCTCTTCTCTCATATGTACATTAAATTTCTATGTTTAAGCTACAATTCATGCATGTAATTCTTTAATACATCTATAAGCAAAAGATCTTGGATCAAGTGGTATCAGAGAAGGTATTTTTAGATGTGAATTGCATGTTTGTATGCTAACAAGAAACAAGCTCTGAAGAGGTGAAGGGAAACTAAAGTCTTTCAATCCTGAAGTGGGGTGTGCACATCGAAGGAGAAACATGGCAAATGAAAAGGCTTGTTATGAAGAGGAGCTAAATTTCCGCAAAACCTTCTATACAATGGTATAAAATGTTGGTCAATTGCTTTCAAGGCTAGAGGAAGCAGAAGGGAAAATGGCAGAAGAACAAGGTTCAATGCATGGAAATGGTGAAGAAGAACCCCTTCCTTCTCCTTCCATGAGTGAAAGCTCTTCTTCCTCTCATCATCATCATGATCGTAGAAATTCAAGGGGTGCATCTAAGAAACCTTTCTTTAAATTAGATGTCAAATTTGATCTTCCCATGTATAGCAGTGAGAGTAATGCAGAAAAGCTTAATAACTGGATTAGGCAGATTGAGATCTACCGTAGGATTCAGTAGATCAAAGAGGATGAGGCAAAGATTCAGTTGGCCTCTCCTCGACTGAGTTGCACCACTCTTGTCTGGTGGGAGAGAAAATTGCGAAGCAATAAGAGTGTGGGTAACCTTCTTTCCTTATGGCCTAGTTTCATTTCTGAATTAAAGGAACAATTTTATCCCTTGGGTTATAAGCAAAAAGCCTTAATGGATTGGCAATACTTAAGGCAAGGCAGAGGTCAGGATGTTCAAAGATTTACCGAGGAGTTTAGAAAACAAGCACTTAATTTGGGCATTGCACTTGACTCACCTGAAGTAGTAACTAAGTATATTGGATCATTACATAGTTACATTAGACAATTATTATTATTGTTTGAACCTACTACCATTGACTCAGCTAGTGTCAAGGCCATTCATTTGGAAAAAAGGGGAACACCTTAATGGGATGACCACCCAAAGAGAGCCACAACAGCCAAGAGAAGGGGAGAAAATCCCTCTTGTACACATTTTGAGAAAGAGGGGCATGATGAAGAAACTTGCTAGAAGTTGCATCCTGAGCTGAGACTTGAAAGGAATGACAAAAAGGGGAAGCAGAAGGTTGTCACCACCATGCAACCAAACCAAGATTTTGAGTCAGAGGAATATGAGAAGGTTGTAGCTACAGGATTTGCGTGAAGTAGGCCCATTGACTTGGGGTCCGATTCCGGCAATGAAACAAAGTTTGCAACCCTTGGGAGTGCGACAGGGGGACCCATATATTTGGGGTCTGATTCTGGCCATGAATCAAGTATTCCAACAGACATAACGAAAAGGGAACTCCCTGCTACAGGACTCCAAGAACTTGAGGAGATCAACCACCGCATCCAAGTAGAAAATACTGAGCTGAGGAGGCTTTTACAAGAGGCAAGGGAAGAAAAAAAAGATTACTACACTAGTTGCAAGCCAAGGATGAGGCCTTGGAAAAGCTACACCATCGCTATCCGGAGGTAAAAAGTGATTCCTCGATTTCATATGATTTTCATTACGATGAATTTGTTGCTTTTGAAAAACATACTATAGGGATTGGATCCAGACTATTGAAGAAGATGGGGTATCAGGGAAAGGGCCTCAGCATTGTAGACCCCATTAAAGTCAAGGAATTGTCCCAGCGTGCAGGACTTGTACATGCCAGAAAAGAAACATGATAAAGCTCCAATATAGCTAATAACCAGCCAATGACAGACGATGAAATTCCCTCCTCACAGTCTAGCGATAGTGAGGGCCCCATAAACACTTATCGGAGGAACACTAAGGGAAAGCATACCAAGGTAACCCTAAAAGTTTGGAGGAAAAAGAATCGTTGTAGCCATTGCAACAAAGAGGGACACCAACAGACCGCATGTCCGATGCCCCATGCTCTGGAAACATCACTGGAGGAGCTGAAAGGTGAACATGTTTAGCAAATTAATCTACCCCATTCACAGTGGTCTACTTTATTAAGTTGGTTTTTCTAAGGTAGTAGCTTGTTATGGCCACCATTGTAAATCATACATTGCAAGTAAATGTAAAAGTAATGGTGTGTTTCTTATCACTTCAAAATGCAATGATGATATTTTGGCCTTTATTTTAGTTGAGGCATTGATTACTTTTTATGTAATCCCTGGCCAAGGAGTGAGTGCTATAAACTCTTAGCAAGGAAGGGTTGTTAAGTCATGTGTAGTGTGTAGGGTTGCAAAAAAAAAATATACTAGTTTTGCGTATAGGAGATTGAAAGTGTGGGTTGGGAGGACATAAATAGTGTGCTAAGTGTAAATGGTTTTGGGTCTAAAAGATCCTCAATAGGGAGGATTGATCTAGGTGGATCTCCAGACACCAGTGGCATGGACAAGGCACAAAATCCAAAGTGGCAGAAAGATGATTAACTTGACATCAAATCAAAGTGCTCATCGCCCTAATCCAACGGTGTGAACACCACTCCAATCCGAGTCCGGATGAGGAAGATAGAGGGAGTCAAAGTTGGGTTGAATTTTTTTGACCTGGTAGGATTAATGAAGACACAATTTGGAATTTTCCGGTGGACAAAATCTAGCCAAGTCCATCCAGATTCTTGGCAAAATTGTCGCCTGGTTAAAAAGACTCCTTTGGTCAAAATATAATCTTCAAAAATTGCCATGTCATTTTTTTAACAAAAAAGTTATTAAAAAAAGGGTGGCGGGCTACCAACCCCGCCACCCCAATCTTTCAACGTCATTGTTAATGGAGGGGCAGGCCATGACCCTCGGCCCCTCCTCCAATACCACAGAACCACCGTAACGCAGCACAAGTTTGGGTGGGTCGGCCCTTGGGGCATGGACCCAACCCATTTAAAACAAAAAAAAACATGCATGGGAAAGGTGGGCCGGCCCTTGGGGCACGGAACCAACCTTAACCCTTTCGCCTTAATAATAATACGACCTAGGGTAGGTGAAGTGGGTGGGTCGCCCAAGGGGGGCCCAACCCAAACAAATGTTTAAAATTAACATTCGGTTGTGTAAAAAAAGGAGGAGGCAGGGTTTGACCTTCCGACCTCCTCCATAATAACCGGATCTGTAACCACTATGCCACAACTAACTGTTGTGTAATCCACCTGCCAAATTTTTATTTAAAAGCAGTTCATCAGTACGCCTACCCAGAAGAGGGAGCGTGCATAGTTCGACAGATTTTTGCAGGTGGGCCACATTTTCACTTTGGCAGGATTTGACAAATTTTATATGGTATCAACATTTCTCGACGCCATGAAGGCAATTGCGTTGTCCGTTTCTCCATCAGAGTTCTGCGTTTTTCAGCCATTTTTCAGTATGGAGGTATAAAACTCCTTTTTGTAACTGATGTTGGTACTCTTCTTTCTCATACCATTTATTGAATGAAAGCCTCCCCATTGATCGAGCAGGGCCCAGAGACGTAGTCCAAGTCGGGACGAACTTCGTTATCAAGTTTTGTTGTCTTCTTTCATGCTTTATATGTTTCTCCTCTTCTCTCATGTGTACATTAAATTTCTTTGTTTAAGCTACAATTTATGCATGTAATTATTTAATACATCTATAAGCAAAATATCTTGGATTAAGTGGTCTTAGAGTAGGTCTTTTTAGATGTGAATTGCATGTTTGTATGCTAACAAAAAATAGGCTCTAAAGAGGTGAAGGGAAACTAAAGTCTTTCGATCCCGAAGTGGAGTGTGCACATTGAAGGAGAAACATGGAAAATGAAGAGGGTCGTTATGAAGAGGAGTTCAATTTCCGCAAAACCTTCAATACAATGGTAGAAAATGTTGGTTAGTTGCTTTCAAGGCTGGAGAAAATAGAAGGGAAAAAGGCAGATAACAAGGTTCAGTGCATGGAAATGGTGAAGAAGAATCCCCTCCTTCTCCTTCCACGAGTCAAAGCTCTTCTTCCTCTCCTCATCATCATGATCGTAGAAATTCAAGGGGTGCATCTAAGAAACCTTTCTTTAAATTAGATGTCAAATTTGATCTTCCCATGTATAACAATGAGAGTAATGCAGAAAATCTTGATAACTAGATTAGGCAGATTGAGATCTACCGCAGGATTCAGCAGATCGAAGGGGATGAGGCAAAGATTCAGTTGGCCTCTCTTCGATTGAGTTGCACCACTCTTGTCTAGTGGGAGAGAAAGTTGCGAAGCAATAAGAGTGTGGGTAACCTTCTTTCCTCATGGCCTAGTTCCATTTCTGAATTAAAGGAACAATTTTATCCCTTGGGTTATAAGCAAAAAGCCTTAATGGATTGGCAATACTTAAGGCAAGGCAGAGGCCAGGATGTTCAAAGATTTACCGAGGAGTTTAGAAAACAAGCACTTAATTTGGGCGTTGCACTTGACTCACCTGAAGTAGTAGCTAAGTATATTGGATCATTACATAGTTACATTAGACATTTATTATTATTGTTTGAACCTACTACCATTGACTCAGCTAGTGTCGAGGCCATTCATCTGAAAAATAGGGGAACACCTTAACGGGATGACCACACAAAGAGAGCCGCAACAGCCAAGAGAAGGGGAGAAAATCCCTCTTGTACACATTGTGAGAAAGAGGGGCATGATGAAGAAAATTGCTGGAAGTTGCATCCTGAGCTGAGACCTGAAAGGAATGACAAAAAGGGGAAGCAAAAGGTCATCACCACCATGCAACCAAACCAAGGTTCCGAGTCAGAGGAAGATGAGAAGGTCGTAGCTGCAGGATTTGTGCGAAGTAGGCCCATTTACTTGGGGTTTGATTCCGGCAATGAAACAAAGTTTGCAACCCTTGGGATTGCGACAGGGGGACCCATAGATTTGGGGTTTGATTCTGGACACGAATCAAGTATTCCAACAAACATAACGAAAAGGGAACTCCCTGCTACAGGACTCCAAGAACTTGAGGAGATCAACCACCGCATCCAAGTAGAAAATACTGAGCTAAGGAGGCTTCTACTAGAGGCAAGGGAAGAATAAAAAAGATTACTACACCAGTTGCAAGCGAAGGATGAGGCCTTGGAAAAGTTACACCATCGCTATCCGGAGGTAAAAAGCGATTCCTCGATTTCATATGATTTTCATTACGATGAATTTGTTGCTTTTGAAAAACATACTATAGAGATTGGATCCAAACTATTGAAGAAGATGGGGTATCAAGGAAAGGGCCTCGGCATTGTAAACCCCATCAAAGTCAAGGAATTGTTGCATCGTGCAGGACTCGTACATGCCAGAAAGGAAACATGATAAAGCTCCAATATAGCTAATAACCAGCCAACGACTAATGATGAAATTCCCTCCTCATAGTCCGGTGATAGTGGGGGCCCCATAAACACTTATCGGAGGAACAACAAGGGAAAGCGCACCAAGGCAACCCTAAAAGTTTGGAGGAAAAAGAATCGTTGTAGCCCTTACAACAAAGAGGGACACCAACAGACCCCATGTCCGATGCCCCGTGATCTAGAAACATCGCTGGAGGAGCCGAAAGGTGAACATGTTCAACAAATGAATCCACCCCATTCACAGTGGTCTACTTTATTAAGTTGGTTTTTCTAAGGTAGTAGCTTGTTATGGCCACCATTGTAAATCATACGTTGCAAGTAAATGTAAAAGTAATGGTGTGTTTCTTATCACTTCAAAATGCAACGATGATATTTTGGCCTTTATTTTAGTTGAGGTATTGATTACTTTTTATGTAATCCCTCGCCAAGGAGTGTGTGCTATAAACTCTTGGCAAGGAATGGTCGTTAAGTCATGTGTGGTGTGCATGATTGCAAAAAAAAAAAAATACTAGTTTTGCGTATAGGAGATTGAAAGTGTGGGTTGGGAGGACACAAATAGTGTGCTAAGTGTAAATGCTTTTGGGTCCAAAAGCTCCTCAGTAGGGAGGATTGATCTAGGTGGATCTCCAGACACCAGTGGCATGGACAAGGCACAAAATCCAAAGTGGCAGAAAAATGATTAACTTGACATCAGATCGAAGTGCTCGTCGCCCTGATCCAACGGTGTGAACACCACTCCAATTCGAGTTCGGATGAGGAAGATAGAGGGAGTCAAAGTTGGTTGAATTTTGCTGACTGGGTAGGATTAATGAAGACACAATTTGGACTTTTCTGGTGGACAGAATCTGGCCAACTCCAGCCAGATTCTTGGAAAAATTGTTGCCTGGTTCAAAAGACTCCTTTGGTCAAAATATAATCTTCAAAAATGGCCATGTCATTTTTTTAACAAAAAAGTTATTAAAAAAAGGGTGGCGGGCTACCAACCCCGCCACCCCAATCTTTCAATGCCATTGTTAATGGAGGGGCGGGCCATGACCCCCGACCCCTCCTCCAATACCACGGAACCACCGTAACGCAGCACAAGTTTGGGTGGGTTGGCCCTTGGGGCACGAAACCAACCTTAACCCTTTCGCCTTAATAATAATACGACTTAGGGTAGGTGAAGTGGGCAGGTCGCCCAAGGGGGGCCCATCCCAAACAAATGTTTAAAATTAACATTCGGTTGTGTAAAAAAAGGAGGAGGCAGGGTTTGACCTTCTGACCTCCTCCATAATAACCGGATCTATAACCACTATGCCACAACTAACTGTTGTGTAATACGTCTGCCAAATTTTTATTTAAAAGCAGTTCATAAGTACGCCTAGACAGAAGAGGGAGTGCGAATAGTTCGAGGTAGATTTTTGCAGGTGGGCCACATTTTCACTTTGGCAGGATTTGAGAAATTTTATATGGTTTCAACTTTTCTCGACACCATGAAGGCAATGGCTTTGTCCATTTCTCCATCAGAGTTCTGCATTTTTCGGCCATTTTTCAGTATGGAGGTATAAAACTCCTTTTTGTAACTGATGTTGGTACTCTTCTTTCTCATGCCATTTAATGAATGAAGGCCTCCCCATTGATCGAGCAGGGCCCAAAGACGTAGTCCAAGTCATGATGAATTCCGTTATCAAGTTTTGTTGTCTTCTTTCATTGTTTATATGTTTCTCCTCTTCTCTCATGTATACATTAAATTTCTATGTTTAAGCTACAATTTATGCATGTAATTCTTTAATACATCTATAAGAAAAATATCTTGGATCAAGTGGTCTCAGAGTAGGTATTTTTAGATGTGAATTGCATGTTTGTATGCTAACAATAAACGGGCTCTGAAGAGGCGAAGGGAAACTAAAGTCTTTCGATCCCGAAGTGGAGTGTGCACATCAAAAGAGAAACATGGAAAATGAAGAGGCTCGTTATGAATAGGAGCTAAATTTCCGCAAAACCTTCAATACAATGGTAGAAAATGTTGGTCAGTTGCTTTCAACGCTGGAGAAAATAGAAGGGAAAAAGGTGGAAGAACAAGGTTCAGTGCATGGAAATGGTGAAGAAGAACCCCCTCCTTCTCCTTCCACGAGTGAAATCTCTTCTTCCTCTCATCATCATCATGATCGTAGAAATTCAAGGGGTGCATCTAAGAAACCTTTCTTTAAATTAGATGTCAAATTTGATCTTCCCATGTATAATGGTGAGAGTAATGCATAAAATCTTAATAACTGGATTAGGCAGATTGAGATCTACCGCAAGATTCAACAGATCAAATAGGATGAGGCAAAGATTCAGTTGGCCTCTCTTTGACTGAGTTGCACCACTCTTGTCTGGTGGGAGAGAAAATTTCGAAGCAATAGGAGTGTGGGTAACCTTCTTTCGTCATGGCCTAGTTTCATTTCTGAATTAAAGGAACAATTTTATCCCTTGGGTTATAAGCAAAAAGCCTTAATGGATTGGAAATAATTAAGGCACGACAGAGGTTAGGATGTTCAAAGCTTTACCGAGGAGTTTAGAAAACAAGCACTTAATTTGGGCATTGCACTTGACTCACCTGAAGCAGTAACTAAGTATATTGGATCATTACATAGTTACATTAGACATTCATTATTATTGTTTGAACCTACTACCATTGACTTGGCTAGTGTCAAGGCCATTCATCTGGAAAACAGGGGAACACCTTAACGGGATGACCACCCAAAGGGAGCCCCAACAACAGGCACAAAGGCCTCTTGAACACATTGTGAGAAAGAGGGGCATGCTGAAGAAAATTGCTGGAAGTTGCACCTTGAGCTGAGACCTAACAGGAATGAAAAAAAGGGGAAGTAGAAGGTCATCACCACCATGCGACAAAGCCAAGATTCCGAGTTAGAGGAAGATGAGAAGGTCGTAGCTGTAGGATTTGCACGAGGTAGGCCTATTGACTTGGGGTCCAATTTTGGCAATGAAATGAACTTTGCAGCCCTTGGGATTTTTTTAGGAGGACCCATAGATTTGGTGTCTGATTCCAGTCATTAATCAAGGATTCCAACAGACATAACGAAAAGGACACTCCCTGCCGCAGGAATCGAAGAACTTGAGGAGATCAACCACCATATCCAAGCAAAAAATGCTGAGCTAAGGAGGCTTCTACAGGAGGCAAGGGAAGAAAAACAAAGATTACTACGCTAGTTTCAAGCCAAGGATGAGGCCTTGGAAAAGCTGCAACATCGCTATCCGGAGGTAAAATTCGATTCCTCAATTTCATATGATTTTCATGATGATGAATTTGCTACTTTTGAAAAACATACAACAGGGATCGGATCCAAACTATTGAAGAAGATGGGGTATCAAGGAAAGGGCCTCAACATCAAAGGCCAAGGCATTGTAAACCCCATCAAAGTCGAGGAATTGCCACGTCGTGTAGGACTTGGATATGCTAGAAAGGAAATGGGATAAAGCTCCAATACAGCTAGTAAGCAGCTAACGACAGGTAATGAAATTCCCTCCTCAGAGTCTAGTGATAGTGAGGGCCCCATAAACACTTACCGGAGCAATACTAGGGGAAAGTGCCCCAAGGCAACCTGGAAATTTTGGAGGAAAACGAATCGTTGTAGCCATTGCAACAAAGAGGGACACCAACAAATGCATGTTCAATGCTCCATGCTCTGGAAACATCGTTGGAGGAGCCAAAAGGTGAACATATTCAACAAATGAATCCACCCCATTCACAGTGGTATACTTTACTAAGTTGGTTTTCTAAGGTAGTAGCTTGTTATGGCCACCATTGTAAATCATACGTTGCAAGTAAATGTAAAAGTGATGGTGTGTTTCCTATCACTTCAAAACACAATGATGATATTTTGGCCTTTCTTTTAGTTGAGCTATTGATTACTTTTATGTAATCCCTGACCAAGTAGTGTGTGCTATAAACTCTTGGTAAGGAAGGGTTGTTAAGTCATGTGTGGTGTGCATGATTGCAAAAAAAAATGTACTAGTTTTGCATGCAGAAGATCAGAAGTGTGGGTTGAAAGGACACAAACAATGTGCTAAGTGTAAATGGTTTTGGGGTCCAAAAGCTCCTCGG
The DNA here is from genome assembly GCA_000404065.3 of Pinus taeda. Taxonomy (NCBI): domain Eukaryota; kingdom Viridiplantae; phylum Streptophyta; class Pinopsida; order Pinales; family Pinaceae; genus Pinus; species Pinus taeda. The sequence goes on along the minus strand of APFE030952431.1, from coordinate 33,671 downwards.
TAGGGAGGATTGATCTAGGTGGATCTCTAGACACCAATTGCACGGAAAAGGCACAAAATCCAAAGTGGTGGAAAGATGATTAACTTTACATCAGATCGAAGTGCTCGTTGCCCTGATTTGAACGGTGCAAACGACACTCCAATCCGAGTTTGGATGAGGAAGATAGAGGCAGTCAAAGTTGGGTTGAATTTTGCTGACTAGGAAATATTAATGAAGTCACAATATGGAATTTTCAGGTGGATGGAATCTAGCCAACTTCGGTGAGATTCCTAGAGAAATTGTCACCTGGTTAAAAAGACTCCTTCTGTGAAAATCTGAATTTTCAAAAATGGCGATGTCATTTTTTTTAACAAAAAAATATTAGAAAAAGGGTGGTGGGCCACCAACCCCTCCACCCCAATCACTCAACATCATTGTTAATGGAGGGGCGGGCCATGACCCCTGGCCCCTCCCCCAATATCATGGAACCACTGTAACATAGCACAAGTTTAGGTGGGCCGACCCTTGGGGCATGAACCCAACCCATTAAAAAAAAAATACATGCATGGGAAAGGTAGGCCGACCCTTGGGGTGCGGACCCAACCTTAACCCTTCTGCCTTAATAAGAATACGTCCCGAGGTAGGTGAAGTGGACGGGTCACCCAAGGCGGGCGCGACCCAAACCAATGTTTAAAATTAACATTCAGTTGTGTAAAAAAAAGAGGAGGCAGGGTTTGACTATTCAACCTCCTCCATAATAAACAGATCCGTAACTACTATGCCACAACTAACTATTGTATAATCCACTTGCCAACTTTTTATTTAAAATAGTTTTATCATTGCGCCCAGGCAGAAGAGGGAGCGTGCATAGTTCGAGGCAGATTTTTCAGGTGGGCCAAATTTTCACTTTGTCAAAATTTGACAAATTTTATATGGTTTCAACATTTCTCGATGCCACGAACGGAATGGCGCTGTTCATTTCTCCATCAGAGTTCTACATTTTTTTGCCATTTTTCAGTATGGACGTATATAACTCCTTTCTCTCATGCCACTTAATGAATGAAGGCCTCCCTATTGATCAAGCAGGGCCCGAAGACATAGTCCAAGTCAGGACGAACCCTATTATCAAGTTTTGTTGTCTTCTTCATGATTTATGTGTTTCTCCTCTTCTCTCATGTGTACATTAAATTTCTTTGTTTAAGCTAAAATTTTTGCATGTAATTCTTTGATACATCTATAAGCAAAATATCTTGGATCAAGTGGTATCAGAGCAGGTATTTTTAGATTTGAATTGCATGTTTGTATGCTAACAAGAAACAGGATCTGAAGAGGCAAAGGGAAACTAAAGTCTTTCAATCCCGAAGTGGGGCGTGCACATCAAAGGAGAAACATAGAAAATGAAGAGGCTCATTATGAAGAGGAGCTCAATTTCTGCAAAACCTTCTATACAATGGCAGAAAATGTTGGTCAGTTGCTTTCAAGGCTGGAGAAAGCAAAAGGGAAAAAGGCAGAAGAACAAGGTTCAATGCATGGAAATGGTGAAGAAGAACCCCGTCCTTCTCCTTCCACAAGTGAAAGATGTTCTTCCTCTCATCATCATCATGATCATAGAAATTCAAGGGGTGCATCTAAGAAACTTTTCTTTAAATTAGATGTCAAATTTGATATTCCCATGTATAATGGTGAAAGTAATGTAGAAAAGCTTAATAATTGGATTAGGCAGATTGAGATCTACTCCAGGATTTAGTAGATTGAAGAGGAGGAAAAGATTCAGTTGGCATATCTTCGATTGAGTGGCACCACTCTTGTCTTGTGGGAGAGAAAATTGCGCAGCAGTAAGAGTGTGGATAACCTTCTTTCCTCATAGCCTAGTTTCATTTTTGCATTAAAGGAACAATTTTATCCCTTGGGTTATAAGAAAAAAGACTTAATGGATTGGCAATACTTAAGGCAAGACAGAGGTTAGGATATTCAAAGCTTTACCAAGGAGTTTAGAAAACAAGCACTTAATTTGGGCATTGCACTTGACTCACTTGAGGTAGTAACTATGTATATTGGATCATTACATAGTTACATTAGACATTCATTATTATTGTTTAAACCTACTACCATTGACTCGGCTAGTGTAAAGGCCGTTCATATGGAAAACAGGGGAACACCTGAACGAGATGACCACCCAAAAAGAGCTGCAATAGCCAAGAGAAGGGGAGCAAAGCCCTCTTGTACACATTGCAAGAAAGAGGGGCATGATGAAGAAAATTGCTGGAAGTTGCACCCTGAGCTGAGATCTGAAAGGAATGACAGAAAGGGGAAGCAGAAGGTCATCACCACTGTGCAACAAAACCAAGATTCCGAGTAAGAGGAAGATGAGAAGGTCACAACTGTAGGATTTGCACAAGGTAGGCCCAATCACTTAGTGTCCGATTCTGATAATGAAACGAAGTTTTCAGCCCTTGCGATCATGGTAGGAGGACCCATAGATTTGGGGTCTGATTCCGGACATGAATCAAGGATTTCAAAAGACACAATGAAAAGGAAACTCCCTGTCACAGGACTCCAAGAACTTGAGGAGATCAACCACCGCATCCAAGCAGAGAATGTTGAGATAAGGAGGCTTCTATAGGAGGCAAGGGAAGAAAACCCAAGATTACTACACCAGTTGCAAGCCAAGGATGAGGGCTTGGAAAATCCGCAGCATTGCTATTCGGAGGTAAAAAGCGATTCCTCGATTTCATATGATTTTCATGATGATGAATTTGCTGCTTTTGAAAAACATACTATAGGGATTAGATCCAAACTATTGAAGAATATGGGGTATCAGGGAAAAGGCCTTGACATCAAAGGCCAAGGTATCATAAGCCCCATTGAAGTCGAGGAAGTCATGCAGGACTCAGATACGCCAGAAAGGAAATGGGATAAAGCTCCAATATAGCTAGTAACCAGCCAATGACAGACGATGAAATTTCCTCCTCATAGTCCATCGATAATGAGGGCCCCATAAACACTTACCAGAGGAACACCAGGGGAAAGTGCCCCAAGGCAACCCGAAAAGTTTGGAGGAAAAAGAATCATTGTAGCCATTGCAACAAAGAGGGACACCAACAAACCGCATGTCCAATGCTCCATGCTCTGGAAACATCGCTGGAGGAGCCAAAAGGTGAACATGTTCAACAAATCAATCCACCCCATTCACGGTGGTCTACTTTATTAAGTTGGTTTTTCCAATGTAGTAGCTTGTTATGGCCACCGTTGTAAATCATACGTTGCAAGTAAATGTAAAAGTGATGGTGTGTTTCCTATCACTTCAAAACACAAAAATGATATTTTGGCCTTTCTTTTAGTTGAGTTATTGATTACTTTTTATGTAATCCTTGGCCAAGGAGTGTGTGCTATAAACTCTTGGCAAGGAGGGGTTGTTAAGTCATGTGTGGTGTGGATGATTGCAAAAAAAAAATGTACTAGTTTTGCGTGCAGGAGATCAAAAGTATGGGTTGAAAGGACACAAACAGTGTGCTAAGTGTAAATGATTTTGGGTTCCATAAGCTCCTCAATAGGGAGGATTGATCTAGGTGGATCTCCAGACACCAGTGGCATGGAAAAGGCACAAAATACAAAGTGGCAGAAAGACGATTAACTTGAAATCAGATCGAAGTGCTCGTTGCCCTGATTCAAACGGTGCGAATGACACTCCAATCCAAGTTCGGATGAGCAAGATAAAGGAAGTCAAAGTTGGGTTGACTTTTGCTGACTGGGCAGTATTAATGAAGAAAAAATTTGGATTTTTTCAGTGGACTGAATTTGGCCAACTTCGGCAAGATTCCAGGTGAAATTTCCGCCTAGTTAAAAAGACTCCTTTAGTCAAAATCTGAATTTTCAAAATGGCCATGTCGTTTTTTTAACAAAAAAAATATTGAAAAAAGGGTGGCGGGCCACCAACCCCGCCACCCCAATCATTCAATGTCATTATTAATGGAGGGGCAGGCCATGACCCCCGGCCCCTCCCCCAATACTACTGAACCAACTTAATGCAGCACAAGTTTGGGTGGGCCGACCCTTGGGGCACGACCCCAACCCATTAAAAAAAAAATTCATGCACGGGAAAGGTGGGCCAACCCTTGGGGTGTGGACCCAACCTTAACCCTTCCACCTTAATAAGAATACGACTCGGGGTAGGTGGAGTGGGCGGGTTGCCCAAGGCAGGCCCAGCTCGAACCAATGTTTAAAATTAACATTCGGTTCTTTAAAAAAAGGAGGAGGCGGGGTTTGAACTTCTGACCTCCTCCATAATAACCGGATCTGTAACCACTATGCCACAACCAATTATTGTGTAATCCACCAGCCAAATTTTTATTTAAAAGTAGTTCATTAGTGTGCCGAGGCAGAAGAGGGAGCACACGTATTTCAAGGAAAATTTTTGCAGGTGGACCAGATTTTCACTTCGTCAGAATTGGACAAACTTTATATGGTTTCAGCATTTCTCGACGCCATGAACGCAATCGCGTTGTCCATTTCTCCATCAAAGTTCTACGTTTTTCAGCCATGTTTCAGTATGGAGGTATAAAAATCCTTTTTGTAACTGATGCTGGTACTCTTCTTTCTCATGCCACTTGATGAATGAAGGCCTCCCCATTGATCGAGCAGGGCTCGAAGATGTAGTGCAAGTTAGGATGAACTACATTATCAAGTTTTGTTGTCTTCTTTCATGCTTTATGTGTTTCTCCTCTTCTCTCATGTGTACATTAAATTTCTATGTTTAAGTTACAATTTATGCAAGTAATTCTTTAATACATCTATAAGCAAAATATCTTGGATCAAGTGGTATCAGAGCAGGTCTTTTTAGATGTGAATTGCATGTTTGTATGCTAACAAGAAACAAGATTTGAAGAGGTGAAGGGAAACAAAAGTCTTTCGATCCCGAAGTGGGGCAAGCACATCAAAGGAGAAACATGGCAAATGAAGAGGCTCGTTATGAAGAGGAGCTCAATTTCCGCAAAACCTTCTATGCAATGGCAAAAAATGTTGGTCAGTTGCTTTCAAGGCTGGAGAAAGCATAAGGGAAAAAGGTAGAAGAACAAGGTTCAGTGCATGGAAATGGTGAAGAAGAACCCCTTCCTTCTCCTTCCATGAGTGAAAGCTCTTCTTCCTCTCATCGATATCATGATCATAGAAATTCAAGGGGTGCATCTAAGAAACCTTTCTTTAAATTAGATGTCAAATTTGACCTTCCCATGTATAACGGTGAAAGTAATGCAGAAAACTTAATAACTGGATTAGGTTGATTGAGATCTACTGCAGGATTTAGCAGATTGAAGAGGATGAGGCAAAGATTCAATTGGCCTCTCTTCGACTGAGTGGCATTGCTCTCATCTGGTGGGAGAGAAAATTGCGAAGAAGTAAGAGTGTGGGTAACCTTCTTTCCTCATGGCCTAGTTTCATTTCTACATTAAAGGAACAATTTTATCCCTTGGGTTATAAGAAAAAAGCCTTAATGGATTGGAAATACTTAAGGCAAGGTAGAGGTCAGGATGTTCAAAGCTTTGTTGAGGAGTTTAGAAAACAAGCACTTAATTTGGGCATTCCACTTGACTCACCTGAAGTAGTAACTAAGTATATTGGATCATTACATAGTTACATTAGACATTCATTATTATTGTTTGAGCCTACTACCATTGACTCGGCTAGTGTAAAGGCCATTCATCTGGAAAACAGGGGAACACCTGAACGGGATGACCACCCAAAGAGAGCTGCAGCAGTTAAGAGAAGAGGAGCAAAGGCCTCTTGTACACATTGTGAGAAAGAGGGGCAAGATGAAGAAAATTTTTGGAAGTTGCACCCTGAGCTGAGACCTGAAAGGAATGATAGAAAGGGGAAGCAGAAGGTTGTCACCACCATGAAACAAAACCAAGATTCCGAGTTAGAGGAAGATGAGAAGGATGCACCTGTAGGATTTTCACGAGGTAGGCCCATTGACTTGGGGTCCGATTCTGGCAATTAAACAAAATTTGCAGCCCTTGCGATCGCAGCAGGAGTACCCATAGATTTTCGGTCTGATTCCGGCCATGAATCAAGGATTTCAACAGACATAATGAAAAGGGAACTCCCTGTCGCAGGACTCCAAGAACTTGAGGAGATCAACCACTGCATCCAAGCAGAGAATGTTGAGATAAGGAGGCTTCTACAGGAGGAAAGGGAATAAAAACAAAGATTACTACGCCAGTTGCAAGCCAAGGATGAGGCCTTGGAAAAGCTGCAACATCGCTATCCAGAGGTAAAAAGTGATTCCTAGATTTCATATGATTTTCATGATGATGAATTCGCTGCTTTTGAAAAACATACTACAGGGATTGGATCCAAACTATTGAAGAAGATGGTTAAGTATTGGCCTGTGCTTGTCTAGGAAGTTGTGAGACAGATATAGATATTGTAGAGGTTGCTCGAGCTTGAGAAAAGCATTGTAATTTTCTCATATTTTCTGACTAATGAAATATATAGATAACAATGGTTTTTAGATGTGGCTTTCCCCAGGAAATCATTGTGTAATGTGTTTATTGAATTATTTCTCTTGTATGCTTCGTGATTTCATGATCCTTTAATTGTTTCCACTGTTGAGTAAAGTAGATTCAAGTCTATTGTTTTAGTAAATTACAATTAGTAGTTTGAATATACAAGGAATTTCTACATATTGAAGCATAGATATCAACATATGGTTCTAAAATTCCTCCAAAAAATAAGAATTATACACCCATTAATCCCTCATAAATCTCTACTGACGCATGAATAGGAATAATTGCAACATGATATATCAAAATTGCGGGACCAAGTGCAACAAAATTCGATCTCACAAAGTGAAACCAAATATGACATGGATGAATTAAAAGGGGACATGGATGGCTTAAAAGGTGACATGGATGGTTTAAAAATAGAAATAAAAGGTGACATTAATGGTTTAAAAGCAGACATGGAAGCAATGATGAATGTCAATATGGAAGGATTGATAAAGTTTTTGCAAGAAAGCCTTGCAGGCGGTGACAAGGTAATCCATGGAAATCATGATGAGGACAAAAGGAATATGAATTATGATTTTATAGACTCCAATGTGGGGTTTAAGAACCATTCCATTCCAAATATATCTATGAGGAAGTTTTATGGCAAGGATCCAGTAACATGGATACTACAAATGGAGTACTTTTTTTTATCTACAGGATGTGTAACCTTCACAAAAGGTACGTAGTGCATCTCTATAATTAGAACACAATTAGTTTGTACGATATAGATAGATTTTTTTCTCATAAACCACTTGTCACCTGGTAAATTTTTACGGAGGAAATGATAACACATTATGAAGATACAGAGAGAAACACCTTCTTTAACCAATTGACAAATCTCAAACAAAAGGATTCAATGCTAGAGGACATTTAAGACTTCCAAAAATTTAATATTAGGGTAACCAATATTCCAGATGACCATAGGATAGATGTATTCCTAGGGAATTTAAAAGATAACATCCAACATGAGGTTCACCTTTGGGAACCTGATTCATTAGAGAAGGCATTCATGGTGGCAAGAAAAAATGAAAGAAAAATTATGGCAACAAGGAAGTCTACCACTCACAAATATAAAGATGGAAGTGTTCTTGCTCCTAGGCTTCCACAACCAACAATGTTGACACCACAAAAAATGGAGGAAAAAAGAGAAAAATGGGTTTGTTATAGTTCTGATAGAAGATACACTAAAGGTCATACATCTGTTGAGAAGAAATTATTCTACATAGATTGTGAAGAGGAGGAAGGAAAGGAACAAGAAAAATCAAACGAGGAGGATATACACCAAGAACCAAACCCATAAAAGAAGAAATGAATCTGACCATATCTTCTAATGCATTGGCAGGAATTACTACTCCTAAAGATATCAATATAGAAGGATATATCAAGAAGAAAAAGGTAATAGTATTGGTTGATTCAGGTAGTACCCATAATTTTATTCATTGTATAATATCCAAGGAATTGAATTTTTTCCTATATCCAGCACCATAGTGTCAAGTGATGGTTGCAAATGGAGAAACTATAAATTACTATGGAAAGTGCCATAGTATGAAGCTAACCATGGGGGAATATGTATTGAATAGTCCAATGATTTCCATTCCAATGGGTGGTGTTGATGTTGTACTATGAGTCCAACCGTTACAATATTTGGGGACAATAACTTTCAATTTTCAAGAACTTTTCTTGATTTTTTTTGGGAAGGAAAGTAAGTTGAATTAAGGGGTATCATAGAGAAACCAGGAAAGATAATTAGCTTTAATGGCATGACAAAGTTTCTAAAGAATAACAATGGGATGTAATTTCACAATTATGCTCACTAGAGGTTCAAACATCGAAATCATTTATTTCTCCAAATCTCCAAAAAGTCTTGGGAAATCATTCCAAGGTGTTTGAGACTCCCAAATTACTCCCACCTATTCATGATCATGATAATGCTATTCATTTAATTCCAGGAAGTGTTCCTCCAAACCAAACATCAGGCCTTACAAATATCCTTATGCCCAAAAGAGTTAAATGAACAGATGGTTGCAGAAATGCTAGAGGTTGGTATAATTCAACCTATTCAAAGTTCTTTCTCTGCTCCAATAGTATTGGTGCACAATAAGGATGGATCTTATCATATGTGTACAGATTATAGGGAGCTCAACAAGCTCATTGTTAAAGATAAATTTCCCATTCCTATCATTGATGAACTGTTGGATGAATTACATGGAGCAATTTACGTCACCAAGTTGGATCTTTGTTCAGGATATCGTAAAATTAGAATGAAGATTGAAGACATTCTAAAAAAACATTTAGAACTCATGGGGGCCATTATGAATTTTTGGTCATGCCTTTTTGCCTTACTAATACACCTTGCACATTTCAAGGTTTGATGAATTCCATTCTCAAAACCTTCCTTAGAAAATGTGTGTTAGTATTTTTTGATGATATACTAATCTACAACTAGTCTTGGAAGGATCATGTTCAACATGTTGAAAGGATTCTCAAACTATTGGAGGAGAAACAATTATATGCAAAAACCTCCAAATCTTTCTTTGGAGTATAGGAGGTGGAATATTTGGGTCATATTGTGTTGAGAAATGGTAACAAGAAATTCCAGTTTAATTTATGCTTGAATTAAACTAGGAATTAAAATCGAATTCTATTCTCATAGAAACTTGTAAATAATTAATTAAGTTTAATTAGCTTAATTAGCTTAGGAATTTTGAGTTGGAAGTATTTATGAAGTAATGTACATGTTCTCCCTAAGTTTTAGGGGTCCAGTATGAGTTTAAATTGAATTGGAAATTAGATCACCCAGTTTACTGAGTTAGGTTCAGTTAAATTAGTTTCAAATTGTACGAGGAACTAATAGAGAGTTAACAATCAATTGGTGCACCAGTGCATCCAAAAGTGTCATTCTAGTTAACTGAAGATTCCCTCATCAAAAACTCATGCATGTCGATTCTTAGAAAGACCTAGTTGAGACTAGAGTGCAGGGACATTGTACTATCAGTTGTATTATTTACTGCAGTGTAAATATCGTGCATGCATCGAAGATTGATCCTATGTTTGGATTGTGTAGTTTTGGAAGCATGAAATTCCTTTAAATACAAAATATTCATCCTAGGAATTACGTAAGAGATTAGGGGCTTGGAGAGATGCAAAATTGGCCAAGTGTTGGCCAAGAGATTGCTTGTGAGCTGAGAGAGTTGAGCATACTTGTGTGAAATTGTTCTAGTGAGAACAATCTTTGTATGTTCACTCATATTTATGATATATGCAATATCGATAATGGGGTTTTGAGTAGTGGCTTTCCCCATATACATATTGTGTTATGTGCATTTGATTTATCTTCTTCTTGTTCATATTGTTTTCATCAATCTATTGGCTTCCACTGGTTGAAAGTAGAAGTAGATTCTTGTATTTTTCTTTAGTACATTGCATGAGCTTTTGAGTCTATAGGATTTTCTATATATTGTATCTCATGAGGGTGTTAAGATGGACCCTAAAAAGATTAAATCTATTAAGGAATGGAAAATCCCCATAACCATAATGCATACTCAAGGATTTCTCAGGTTGACAGGGTATTATCGCAAGTTTGTTAATAATTATGGGAGAATAGAGGCACCTCTAACATCATTACTGAAGAAAAATGCATTTTCTTGGTATACAAAAGCAACGAAGGCTTTGAACATCCTAAAGAGGCAATGTGCCAAGCACCGGTCTTAGCTACGCCAAACTTCACAAAAATGTTTATTGTGGAACGTGATGCCTCAGGAAATGGAATCGGTGTTGTTTTAATGCAAGAAGGAAGCCCCATTTAGTTTCAAATTCATCCACTCAAAGGAAAGTATTTACATAAACCTATTTATGAGAAGGAAATTCTAACAATATGACATGCACTAAAGCAATGGCAACCTTACCTAATGGGAAGACACTTCAAGGTAAAAACATATCATGACATTCTTAAATAGTTTTTGGAACAAAGATTATATTCAGAAGAGTAGAAAAAATGGGTGACAAAGATGTTGGGTTATGACTTTGAAATAATATACCAAAAAGGGAAGCAAAATGTTGTTTCAGATGCACTCTCAAGAAAGGATGAGGATGTGGAAGCATTTCTTTGTGCCATTTCTATTATCCATCCCAATGGATAATCAAAGAAAGGGATGAATGAAATAGTGATGAAGAGGTGTGGTCACTTATTCAAAAGTTGTCGAAATATCCCAGTACATATGATACATTCAGCTGGAAAAATGATTCATTTTGGTACAAATATCACTTATATATTTATAAGAATTCTCAACTCAAAAAAAATATTCTTTTGGAATTGCACACCTCTCCCTTAGGAGGGCACTCAGGATTTTTAAAAACTTACCATAGGGCCAAGATATTTTTTTTTTTTGGAATGGCCTTAAATATGATATTCAGAAGTTTGTGGTAGAATGTTTGGTTTTCCAACAAAATAAAGTTGAGACAATTAAGACCCCGAGTCTATTACAACCTTTATCAATTCCAATTCAGTGTTCAGAGGAGGTCCCAATGGATTTTATCATAGGTCTATCGAGATATGAAGGAAAGAGTGTCATAATGGTGGTAAATGATAGACTTACCAAGTATGAACACTTTTGTGCATTATCTCATCCTTTTAATGCCAGTACAATTGCTACTGTATTTATGGAAACAATTCAAAAACTTCATGGAAACCCAAAGATTATAGTAACCAACAAAGATCCCATTTTCACTGAAATTTTTTGGATGAAATTATTTTCTTGTCTTGGTACTCAATTAGCTCATAGCTCATCTTATCATCCTCAATTTGATGGGAAAACTGAGATAGTGAACAAATGTTTGGAAGGATATCTTCATTTATTTTATCTTATAAACAAACACAATGGGTCAAGTAGTTACCTATAGTTGAATGGTGGTATAACACTTCCTTCCATAGTGCATCCAAATTGACATCATTTATGTCACTTTATGGATATGATCCACCATCCATCACATCATATTTAAGAGAAAATTTATAAGGTTCAAGTAGTGGAAGATCACGTAAAACATCAACAACAAGTTCTCCAAATATTAAAGGATAACCTCACTATGATGCAGAATCTAATGAAACAATGGGCATATTAGCATCCAGTGAAATAAGTTTTAATGTAGGTGAATGAATATTTTTATGGCTACAACCATACAAACAAATGTCTATCAAGCAAGCTAAGAAGGATAATAAATTATCACCCAAGCATTATGGTCCTTACAAGGAGTTGCAAAAGATTAGTACTATGGCATACAAATTGGAGTTGCTTGCATCTTCCCAAGTACACCCAATTTTCCATGTTTCATGCTTAAAGAAGGTTATCAGTGACAAGCTTCCAGTTCAAACAATGTTGCCAAAACGAAAAAGGAAAAACCATATTTGAGCCTGAAGAAGTCACAGAAACAAGAACTCAACAACACGGAATTGACCAATTTCAAAGTATTGCATTAAGTGGAAGAACTTACCTGTTGAATATTCCACATGGGAGGATAATACTTTTATACAGAAGCATCCAAAACTACTCAAACATTTAGGACAACACTTTTTTGAAGGATAGGGGCATGTCAGGTCCCTATAATACTAGTCTAGCCCCCTTATTATTATTGTTAGTGTAACCCCATTATTTTTATTGTTGTGCCCATGTAGCCCTCATATTGTTATTGTAGTGCCCCATAGGAGCCCACTATTGTTATTGTTGTTCCCTTACATTATTATTGTTATGTAGGCTCTGATTATATTGTGACACCTTAGACTCCTATATATACAAAGGAGGTCTTTTCATTTGTATCATCCAAGAATTTTTAATTTGTGTAATGTAAAGGAGGTTTCCCCCTCAAAGAGGATATTTTTTAAGTCGTTGATCTATCTTTTTGTGAGTTGTTTGCATAACAGTTGGGACAAATCTGTACTAATTGCATTTTGAGAAAGTTTTGATACAGGGATCTATGATGTTTTGGTACTTGGTCGTGGAAGCCAAAGAACCAAGGGTGTGGAGAAATAAAGAGTTATGGATATGCCACGTGGGAAGTATATCAGAGGTTGGGATTTTGTAACACCTGCGTAATTGAATTTTGAGAAAGTTGTGATTGAGGGAGCTCCAATGTAGATTGACATTTAGTTGTGGAGTGTTGGCTTAGTGGGTCCTATCCCAGGTTTAGGGTTAGTTGCGCCAAACAAAACCCTACATTATTGGCCCTTTCGGCATCAGTCCACGTAGCGTGGGCTGAAGTCTCACTTGAAGCAGTATGGGGGAATGCTGGAAACAAGTTTCCGCATCCAGAGATCAATGTGATGTCTTTTTATGACCTTGATCTACCTTCGTGTAGATCTCTAAAGCCTTAAGGATTAGCACTGTAATTTCACTCAATTGGCCCCTATACCTCCGTGAAGGTCTATGATTGGATTTTGCGGACCATGAATAGGCAAATTAGCTATTTACGGGCACCATAGATTATCCTTAGATCATTATTCACTCAGATCTACCTAAGTGTTCAATAACTTTAACAGAAAGTGTTATGATCTTCGCGTAATCACTTAACATTAATTGCATTCGATTAATAAGATGAATCAAGTAAATTCGTGCATCAATATATCATTATTGTATAAATACATCATTTCATCACAACATATATCGCAATCATACATAACAGAAGTAAAGAGATAAAACACGGGGATTTTTGCAACAATATTCTTTATTTATCTTCAGTATAGGTTTACAGACTCAATACATCCCTGCGCACTCAGTTGTAGGGGTCTGTGCACTCAGTTGCGGACACTACTCTAGGCCTTTGTGCACGCAGTGACAGAGCCTTCCCTCTTCTAAGACTTACTTTCTTGTGCTAACTCTCTAGACTCCTTTTGTCGTACCCATAGATGAAAAACTTCTATCTCCCTTAGAATCTCTAAGACATACCTATTTATACAACCCCATGGTCTGGAGACCATGGGTAGATCTCAAGAACCAACTCAATTTTACATAGGCAAGGGTAAAAACCCTTTACTCTTAACTAATTTTGCTTGCACAATTTGCGGAGACTTTACATATTTTTACATCAATAACTTGGGCTTTTGCCCCAAAACTAACCCAGGGGACCCCATTCCAACAGCCCCCCAACACAAAGGTCGTGACTTGCCCTCGAGTCACTCGGCTAGCACGGTGATCTTGCTGCGAAGATCCCCCATCTCCACCTACACAAATGCTACTCCAGCTGTGCTTTGTGTGGCTATCTGCTTCACTTGTTCGACCAGCTGCTCTGTAGCTGGTCCTTCACCAGCTCGCTTGATATTCTGCTGTGTGAGCTACAACTTCATCAACTTTTCCTGAATTTTGGCTAAGATTGGTAGTCTTTGTCCAACCAAGGACCCAACCATGCCTTGAGCACTAACTCTTTTTTCTACGTTTCTTCCACTTGTGCAAGGTGTTGCTTTCCCTCTTACAACTTGGCGAGGTGTTGCGCTGTAGCAATGTAGCGCGTCGTTGCCCTAACCTTATCGTATTGTTGCTGGAGCTTGTGGATCTCTATACTCAATATCTGTAGGGTGGGATCTTTCTGCAGGGTCGTCACCACTTCCATGGCCTATTCAAGCAAAGTTGTGCAGCCAACGACCATGACATCCACAGTAGCTAATCTTTCCTTGATGGTAGTGCTGCGATGTTCCCTGACCTTGGGCAGAGTCGAAGGTTATGACTTCAGTTCCAGTTCTATGATTTTAATATTGAGTTCAAATTGAACTCTAGCCACCTCTGCCTTTGCCTGCGAACACCTGCAACGAGTTTCCAGATCTTGGCCTCTAATTGCGCGTCCTTAGGGATGTGCATCTTTGACACTGTTCGGCATGCATCTTCAACTGTTGCCACCAACTAGGTGCCTTATTCTTGGACTATATCCCTTTCCTTCAGGGCCTACATCTTCCTGGTGAACATTTTTTCCTTTTTCACCCTGTACTCACTAATTAAACTAAGAGCATGATGCTCCTGCACTCTCAATTTCGCTATCACGCTTGTCTGCAGTGCATGAATATATTCGTTGGGGTGCGCTACAATATTGAGGTTGATATTCTTCAAGGTTATAATGATGATCTTTTCATTAGACGATTCCATGCTCAAGGACCCTTTTGGCAGTGCAACTGTCATGAGGTCCACTATCCTGACCAACTCAGTAGCCTGCCTTGTCCCCAGTGCCAGGTTCGTCTGTGTGGCGCTCACTTGTCCTATGCACACCTGTATTCTACTGGTTTGGATATGCAATTCATGTAGATCTTTCTGCATATTACCTAATGACTGCATGTATTATTGATCGAATTGGTGCAATAGTTCAGCTGTAGTGTCACACACTTTGTCCTCAATCTTGTCAAGATCACCCTCCATCGGTGTAATCAGAACCACAGGTGGTTTAGTCACCTTTGTCTTCTTTCAGGACCTCTCTTGCTGTTGTTCTCTGCACTTCTTCACCCGAAATGGGGTACTCTACTGCTTATCGCCTCCACCGCCTTGTGTCGAATTCTATTTCTCCTCGGTTTTAGGTGAAGGAGATTTGTCGCTCCTTTCAGAGTCACACTTTTCATGTTTAGCCTACTCCTTTACATCACGCTCCTTTTCCATTCATGCCTTCTCTTTGGCCTCCTTCTTTCACTACACAGCCAATTTCTACGCCACCTACTTCGTTGCATCCTTCCACTTTTTGTCTATTGAGCTTCCCCGACCTTTGATGGTACCTGCAGCCAAATCAGACTGAGTATGCCAATCTGCTGGCCAACACTTGATTACTTCCTATATGGCATCATCAGTGACGAGATATGGCAGATCAAACCACTTTTGTTGTGGGTCCTTCCGTGCCCTAATGTAAACATGGTCGGGGACAACCGTGGGCATTAGTTGATGGCCATGCGGAATCCCAACTCCATCTATAACCATAAAATATTTGTTTCAGTGACCCGCGCGGGGTCTTTCGTTACCTAGAGGGAGGCAAACTTTGCAGCTTCCGGTAGTCCGGCCTCCATGGGAGGAAACTGGCTGTCCTCCGGTAGATCCCAAGAAACCAGCAGAATAGAGAGGAGTAACCACGCGTAGTGGAAGGTCTTACTCTCATCTTGGGCCTTGCGAATATTCAAAAGGAACTCACTACATAAGTATTGTGATGCAACCAACGACACCACAGGTGCTGGAACCTCATCCGCATGACACTTCCTCATAACTTTGTCGGCCAGTATCTGGGTGGTATTCCTTACCGCGGGATCATTGATGGAGGTTATCACCTACTTGGCTTCTTGATAAGCTAAAATTTCTTCTTCATCCACTTTGCCAAGTATCTCTTGCTTGTCTTTCCACCAAACACCTTGGCCGGATTCAAACCTTCGTGCAACAGGTGTGTGATCATGTGTATGAGCATATCCTTGATGGGGATAGGCATGCCAAGTCATAAGAACCCATCGTGCACCAGAGTAAGCAACAGTCATATACAAGTGTTATTAATGTTGGAGTGATGGTAGTGGGGCACCCACAACAAGTTCAACAACCCAGATTTATCTACTCCGTGGATCCGTTCAACTAACTCCAACTCAGTGACACCTAAGTCTTTATAATATACTCACTTCATATAGTTTTATGTTGGGAGGTGGGGGAACCTCTCATGGTGAACCAGGTCCCAATCCTCCATCTTTAAAAGGGGAACACGTGCCAAGCGCAGACCTTCAAAGGTTATCTTTTCTGGCAACAGGGGTGTGTGAATGACAAATTTCTCTGAGTCAGGGTCCTTAGTGACCTTCATCTTCCCTTTGCGTGGAGGGATGTATTCTAGCAACTTGGTGATGGGATCCGTGCTGTCAATATCTATACCTTCAACGCCATCTTCAGCCTCCAAATATATAACCTTCTCAGGCTGCTTATCCTTCTTTTGTGTCTGGGTAGTAGAATGTTTCCTAGGCGACTCACGCACTGGCACTGGCCATTTCTGCTTGTCTTTCTACAGTTTTTGGGTCTCCTGCATCGGTGTAGGCTTTGGCCTAGGTGACCTCGGTGCTGTAGGCGTAGGAACTGGAGTCTCCATTCTCATAACCTCTGGATCAACTTCTTCGCAAGTGACAGTTTCTCCAGTGCTTGCAGTCTTAGTGGGACTTGGTCCCAACATGATGTCGCAAATTAATTTCCTGTCTAACTCAACCAATTTATCGAACGCAGGGCTTGCGATCAAAGATTCAAAGAAATTGCGATTCATAAGCGATGGACAACACAAATAAAAAATTCTAAGGGTGCAAAGTGTTCGCTGCTGGGCTGACACACGTAATTTATAGGGGAGTTTGAATTCAAATCCGATCGTTCACCCCAAAGTTCATCCATTAATGCTGATTTGGTGGTAGATATCCAAGGATTTCAGGCTTAAACTCCACCCACCCGTTCCTCTTAACCATTTTTTGGCTATCAAATCATGAACAGTGACTCTAACGGTCATTTTCTGGTTGTGCTACTGATCCAAATGGATCCTAGAAAACCTTCTAAGTCTTCAAAGTCTTCTAAACATTCAAAAAAATCGCAGAAGAAGAGCCTTTTTAAAAGTCAGATTACACTATTGGGAGGCAAAACCATAAAGAAAACATTAAAAAACAGAGCATCAGTGGCTTAAAACTACTTTGCATGGGAGCCATTGTATCTGGCCGATCGACGGTCCAGATCCAATTGGCAAATCACAGTCGACGGTGACAGGTGGAGGCCATCGAAGGTTACCATATGACAGTTGCGATCGGTTTCAACATGGGTCAACGAGGACCGTCGATCAAGCATGTAGATCGATGGCCCAAGTTGAATCGTGATATCGCAATCGACGATTACAGAGAAGTGGTTAGCAAATGGCTCCGGGGCTTATGCGATGTGCAATTGCGATATCTCCATATCGCATTGGAGAATTACAATGGAGTGGGGCCGATATAAACATAGCTCGTGATAGCTGGACCTTATGGAGATATAGATGACATTTGATGTACTTTGAAATCCGGAAAATAGGGTTTTCCTTTATATTTGCGTTTTTCGTTAAATAAATGAAATACGAAGGACAAAGCACCGATGCGATGAAACCAGACCCGAAACGGTTTATGAATGCATATGTATATTATTTCAAGTCCGATATAAGCGGGATTTTCAGTGTTTAATATATTTTTTTAATATAAAGGAAACAAGTGGGATTTTGGAAGGACTGAAGGCAGTAAGAGGTTTTGGCCGAGCTCCGTTCGAGCCCATACACTAGTTGCCATGTGTCCAGGCCCTAGAGAGAGAAAACCACTCTTTTCGGGCGGTTAAATCCTGTCGCATGGGCCACCCGAAATGAACCACAATCGTTGGATCTAGATCTTCCAAATCAACGGTGGAAATGCGATAAGTGATATAAAGGCGGACGCAAAAGGAGTTATTAGG
This sequence comes from Pinus taeda, assembly GCA_000404065.3. Lineage (NCBI taxonomy): Eukaryota > Viridiplantae > Streptophyta > Pinopsida > Pinales > Pinaceae > Pinus > Pinus taeda. The sequence continues at coordinate 15,721 of APFE030952431.1, read as the reverse complement.
TGGAATCTATAGTTTTTCAAATCCGATAAACGACAGATTGGCTAATTTTCACAGTTTTTAGTGTATTTCTGTGTAAACAGAGAACGTTGTTTCCGAGAATTTCAAAGGCCCGATGAACCATTTTGTTACAGAACAGGTGGCCACCATCCTTGAAAGAGTGTAGCAATGATTGCTAATGCTCAGAGGGGGATCTAAGTGGACAAAGGCTAGGAAGCTAGAAAGCCCAAGAAGGAGAAACGAACAGACAACATCGATTGGCTTTAAAGCCACAAAATAACAGAGACAGAGGCAAGAAGTGCTGAGATAGAGAGAAAACAGAGACAGAGAGTCAGTGAGGAGACTCTATGTACTCAAAAAGACTTGGGGGATCCAAGTGAAGCCTTGTTGTTTTGTATCTGTTGCGTGAGACTCAAATTGAGCTCACTTTTGTAAAAATTCTGCTTCTGAAGACATAATAGAGAGGTCATCATTGAAGGCTGGACTAGGAGACATAGCCCAGGAGTGTTGGGTTAAATCCTTATTAAACTCGCTGTGTTTATGTGTGTTTGTCTATTATGTTCTTTAACTGCTTCATTGTCTATGTATTTCACAATCTTTTCGATACATTGCACAAAGTAACATAGGAAAATCCATGCACATGAGTCTGTAATAATTTAATAATTGTCTAAGATCTCATTTCTAGATAAGATAAGTGGTATCTCCCTCCATAGCTCAACTCCCTTCACGTGGCTTCTGGTACTATGACATCACCCTTTCTCGCGCAAACCCCCTGTCGCGTAGTACCCAAAACCGGGCAATGTAGTTTATAGTCTCACGCTCCCTTACAGATGCCTAGAGCAATAAGACTATTCAACCATCATGTAGTCATTGAGATGGATCTCTTGCATATGTCTTCAACTGACTTCCATTCACCCTTCCCGGAAAAGGTTCTTTGTTCAGCTTTGCGAGCTGAACCGCAACCCCATCTATGAGTTCTTTGATGACATATGGCCCCAACCAGTGCATCTAAAACTTTCCTGGAAACTTAGCGAACTTACTATCATATAATAATACCAAATCATTTACCTTTAATGTGCACATCTTGATGAGGTGATCATGCCAAGCCTTTTTCGTTCCTTCTGGACTTGTTGATGGAATCCAGCCAAGAATTTGTCTTATTTGAGCTCCATTAGCTACGTGAGCCATTCTTCCAAGGCTCCACGGTTCACCATTCCTATGAAAGTTGCTATGCAGAGACTAGGCACAATATATTCCATAGGCATCATAGCTTCTATGCCATAGACCAGCCAAAAATGTGTCTAACCTGTTAGCTTTTTGCAAGTAGTCCTGTATGCCTAGAGCACTGTCGGTAAGTGCACGTCCCAATCATTTTGCTGTGCATTGCAAATATTTGTCAGCACATTCTCCAAGATCTTATTTAAGGCCTAAACTGTTCTGTTTTCTTGAGGATGATATGGCGTACTATTCTAATGATACACCTGGAATTCTTCTGTCAGTGCATTAAACATTTCATTGAGGAATTGTGTGCTGCGATCACTCATCAACACTTTTGGGCAGCCGAACCTAGTTAACACATAATCAAACAAGAATTTAGCTATCGTGGCTCCTATAAAATCCTTCACAATTTGTGCCTCCACCCATTTGGTTAGGTATTCGGTCGCAGTGATGATATAGCGCACTCTCGTCTTCTTGCCCGGGGGCTGAATTGGTCCCACAAAGTCAATTGCCCATTTCTTGAATGGTTGTAATGACACCTGAGGTTTTAATGGCACTTTTTCCCTCTGTGATTGTCTTCCCATTCTCTGACATGCGTTGTATGCCCTACAATATGCTTTAGAATCTTTATGCAACGTAGGCTACAACAACCCGGCGCGCAAAATCTTTTGCGTCGTTGTCTTTCCTGCATAATGTCCTCCTATAGCCCCTCCATGAGCCTTCGCAGGGATGTTGTTTCTTTCGAAATTGGGCATATAACATTGGAGTATCGCATCTAAACACATCTTATATAAATACCCTACAATTACCGAGAAATCGGCCACGCATACTACCAAATATTTCTTCTGTTGATCAGTGTAGCCTTTTGGAGCCGTCCATGTGGTTAAAAGAGGGTAATATCTGCAAAGTGATTATCCATTACTCGCACTGCGAAGAGCTGCACGTCGGGCAACCCTTCAAATTAGCAGGCTCCTCCCCTGTTTCAATTCGCAAAAAATGGTCAAGTCCAACATTCAACCTTATTGGCTTCACAATTACCTCAAAGTCATATCCTTGAAACAACAACAAACATCTGCATATCTTCCCCACCAACACAGGCTTATTGACTAGGTACTTCAAGGGGGAGTAGTTTTTGTATATCTTGAGATGTCTGCTCAACAGATAGCGTATGAATTTTTGGAGCGTGTACACCATAGCCAATCCCTCCCATTCTGTCACTAAGTATTTCTTCTCAGCCTTTGATAATTTCCTACTCGCAAAAGATGTAGGGTGATCCATATCTCCTTTGCCAGCCTATGTCAACACTACTCCCAATGCAATACATGAAATGTCAACGTGTACATGGAATTCCTTCTTCCAATCTGGGAAGACCAAGATTAGTGCAGTTACCATCTTTTCCTTCAAGACATCCAAATTACATTGACATTCTTCATCCCAACAGAACGTAGCATCCTTCTTCAGTAGCTTCTCCATAGGTGTGGTAATCTAAGCATAAGCCTTGATGAATTTTCGATAATACCCAGTATGGCCCAGCATTGCACGTAGCTATTTGAGACTCCTTGTGGCCTCAAAATTGACTATTACCGTGATCTTGGTAGGATCCACCATTAGTCCTTGCTTGCACACCACATGACCCAACAAAATTTTGAAGGGAACAGAGAATAAGTATTTCTTCAGGTTTAGCATGATCTGATATCTTTGACACGTATCCAACATTAAGCGTAGACTGGCTACATAGCACTTTACTAACCTAAACACTATTCAGTCATAAAAATACACCTCCAAGAATTTGTGAATGAATTATTTGAATGCCACGATGACTACGCAAGAGAATATCACGAGTGTATTCTTGACTCCGAATTGCATCACCGTATATTAGAAACAACCCCATTCCGTCGCGAAGGTTGTTTTGCTCCTATCCTTTGGCACAATATTAATCTGATGGTATCCACACAACCCATAAGTGAATGAGTAGGCCTCCTGTCCTCCACATTATCCAGTACCTCATCAGTAAATGGTGTTGGAAAAGGATCATGGACACAGGCATCATTAAGCTTCCTAAGATTTACGCAAATCTATATTTCTCCCTTTTGTTTCTTTTCTTGGACTACCATTGAGCTCACCCAATCAGATTCCTCCACTGGTTCAATAATGCACGCCTCAAGCATCTTGTCTAATTCCAAGTGGACATTTTCTTTGTATTTGGGGTTAAGGTGATATGGGCTCCGCTTAATAGACTTCGCGTCCAACTTCAAGGTAGTCTTCATCACGCCCAAGTCACCATGATGCCTTTTAGGCCTGAAAATTTTGTAGGAAACAAATCTTGATATTCACGGATAAACTCAACAACTTTATCCACTGTGGAATCATCCCAACAATCTCTGATATTCGAAAATTTTGGCTTTGCTTTAGTACCAATGTTTACTTGCCTAGTCTTCAACGATGCGGTGATATCTAGGATCTCTATCTGCAGACCTTCGACCTCATAGTGGCCTTCCATTTCTAGGATATTGATATTCCTTGGATCCTCATCCTCCCCTTCAACAGTCACATTATAGCATTCCAATGCATGGCGCAACTAGGTGATCCAATTTGGTTGAACCAATTCCAAAGGATCTTGCAGGATTCTGAAGATCGCTGCCTTAACCTCCTACAGGGCTTCATCAATTCTTTTGAACCCATCTTCAAAACTGAAGGTCATAAAAATTCCTTCCTTAAGATATCCCACTCTGCGGTGTTGTGGCGGAGCTTCGTTTCTAGGTACCAATTCATAGGGATTATATCTAGAGTATGACAAAATAAGTGCACCCATTCTGGCTAAAGCTCTGTTCCATAGACTTTAGTCTACTTTTCCAAATGATTGCATAGATCATTCATCCCATCATATTTCTCGGTTAATCTCACTTTAGGACAACCAAATCACATCCTCATCATCCTCCTGTAATCGTGCCATTCATCAAAGTTGTCTTTGTGCGTACCCCACCACCGAGCAGGGATAGCACGTAGTGCCAAATCTAGCACCTGAAAGCGATGATCCTTAGGTTCTTCTCTTTCAAAAGCATCCAAAATCTTATCTACGTTAGTTAAACCATCATAATAAGGTAAATTTCTTACCTCTGATGACACACATCGAAGTGATTTAGTCATCATGTTGCAACACAGTTTAGACATTTCATGCAACCTATTCTGCTAATGCTCCAATTCTTCATATGAGTCTAAGGTACAAGAGCTTTCGGGTTCCCATGCAATCCATCCATCAGCTATTGGATTAATCCAGTATTGGTCTCGTGCTGTAATTTTATAGATTTGATCCAAATTGTCGTCACTATCCTCATAGTCGCGAACCAGTTTAGTATAGCGCGGTCCTTTTGCAGGGTCTAATGGTACTACAATGCGGAGTGATTTCCTTTCAAACGACATTTTCAGCTTCTTCAAATTGATTAACCCATTCATATCAATATCCCAATCAATTCCAAGGAGTGTGGGGTATGGATTGTTGTCATCAACAATTTCTATCACTTCAAAAGCAATCAGCGCGCTCGCGCCTTCTATATCTACAATAACTCCATGCACACGTCCCATAGGGAAAATCTTCTACTTTTTCATCATCCTCAACTGAATCAGAGACCACTACAGTGAAGGTTTCCCCATTCTCTCCCACATTTGTTTAGGCAATACATTTGCATCAGATCCCAGATCCAAAATAACCTAGTCCATCTCATACTCTCCTATTTGTGCGGTGAGCCTCATCTTGTGCCCTATTCTTGTCTTATGTTTGCCAATCTTTCTGACTACGCAGTGTCCTTCAGGAGAATTTTCCTTACTAGCATAGTTGTTTATAAACTCTTGTATCCCTTTCACAGCCTTTCTATTGCACAATAGTTTCATACAAGTCTCCAAGAAGGTAGTAAGCAGATAGGGGTCAACCTATGTAGGCGTGTCGATTTCTGGCAGTTTGTCTTGACTTCTTTAGGTAGAGGCCTTATTAAAGATTTTATTCACCTCCATAAAATTTTCCTTCACGCATTCCAGATCAAACCCAATCTCCTTTTTTGGGGCTTTGCGGATCCATCAATCCTCTTCAGGTCGTTTTCTTTTATCGTCACCAGTCGTGATCCCGCTTCTCAGCACGATATTCACATTTGGATCCTCTTTGTGGGAATCGGCCCTCATCATCTATAAGTTATGGATAGGATGTTGAGGCTGTGCCTTCTTCTCCTACATCTTGGCTATAAACACAGGACATTCTTCGATCGTGTGGTCAAACTGAGTGCAATATTGACATGACAGACGTGTCTAATTCATACAATCCTATGTGTAGTGTCCTGGTGTCCCACAATTGTAGCAAATGACCTTCCCATAGTCTCTACCATGTCCTCCTCCTCTTCCTCCTCCTCGTCCACGCCCTTGATATCCTCTACGCACTCCCCCATCGCCCTGATCCAGAGGCCGAGTTTCTTCTTTCATTAGATACATAGGTGTTCTTTCCATCATTAGCTTGTAGCGGCAATAGTGCTCATCGTGGCCCACCAATTTGTAGAAATTGGTCCCTCTCCTATGATATAATTCACGAAGACAAGGAAATGATCTTTATCATGCCCTTACTCTTACACTTGAGGCACTAGACTTCCTAGCACACCTCTGGCCTGGGCTCCTTTTCTTTTTTCAAGCTCTGCAATTCCAAGCAGAGGTTCTGCAGCTGTGAGTGAATTTGTTTGACTCCCAAAGATGCATCCTGAATAGGAATTTTATGCAATCTTGTCACGATTTCCAGAGATTCTGCCTGAGTTCCTATATTTTGTTGCAATAAATCAATCCTTAGGTGGGGTAGGAGCGAGGCTATAAACCACTCGCAGTGCTGACTATCTGTGAGATGCATATTAGCTTCGCGGATCACAGACTTCAATATTTTATCTAAATCTAGGGTGTTTCACCAACCCTCATCATGATTTCCTTGAATCCAATTACTGATTGCAAGTCAGACTTAGGCTTAGCAAATTCTTTGTTCAAAGCGGCCTGAGTGTCTGCTAATGATGCCAATGGATTATCAGCACAATACTTAATGTACCATGTCAGCGCACGATCCTGTAGAGCAGTAACCAATTGTGATTTCTTTATATTGTCATCCATAATTTGTTGTGTTATCCACACAACATTTGTAATGAACCAAAATAGATCCAATCCTCACTTCTAAGCCCTTAAAAAATGGAAACTTTATTGTATTCGACATGTTGAAAGGCGGTGGGGGTGGTGGCGGTGTGGGTGAAGGTGTATGTTGTGGAGGTGAAGGTGGAGGTGGTGTGGATGGATGATGTATCCATAGAAAACCCTGCCTTATCAACCAAACAATGCTCTGTGGCAAGGCCTATACCGCTCATTCGTTGTTACTTGAAGGAGGTCCAATCAACAGGCTATATTCAGGACCTGCTTTTTCTTAGTTTCTAAAGCCTCATCTACTTCACATAGATCCAAACATCAAGGCAATGGCATAACCCGTTTTTCAGACAAGAGCATCTTAATCCAAGTATTCAAAGATCACAAATACTTACCTCGCAGTCCTTTGAAGAAGCGTCGATTTGCTTCGATGTATCTGACTGAGGTGTCAACCACAAACTCTATAACAAATCCTCCTATAACCTGATCAAGCCAATGGTCAACAACATAAATTATCTTATCTTCAGAGGCTTCCAACCTCTGCACTAGATCCGACGTCCACACTATCGGATCACCAAGCCTCCACCTTCCTTGGTCATATGCCAATTTAGCTATCCACTCGTATAGTTCAATCGGGAAGGTGCAGAAGAAATTTTCATGTATTTATGTGTACAAATATCTGTCCAACCACTATTCCTTTTTTAGATGCAGATTCCTGTTTTCCTACATCACGAATTCATGGATCTTTCTATCCAAGCACTTCTCAATTTCCTTCTTGGTCGGATTCCTGTGATGTGACATCACACATCTCTTTAAGTAGATCCTGGTCCCAACAATGGAACCATTTGTTGGCTTAGTGGGTCCTGACCCAGGTTCAAAGTTAGTTGTGCCAAACAAAACCCTACACTACTGACCCTTTCAGCATCAATCTGCATAGCATGGACTAAAGTCTCACCTGAAGTAGTATGGAGGGATGCTGGAACCAACTTTCCGCATTCAGAGATCAGTGTGATGTCTTTTTATGACCTCTATTTGCCTTCGCGTGGATCTATAAGCCCTTAAGGATTAGTGCTGTAATTTCCCTCAATTGGCCCCTAGACCTCTGCAAAGGTCTATGAACTACTTTTGTAGACCCTGAAGAGGAAAATTAGCTACTTACGCGCACCATAGATTATCCTTAGATCAATATTTACTCAAATCTACCTAAGTGTTCAATAACTTTAACATAAAGTGTTATGATCTTTGCGTAATCACTTAACATTAATTGTGTTTAGTTAATAAGATGGATCAAGAAAATCCGTGCATCAATACATCATTATTTTATAAAGACATCATTTCATCACAACATATATCACAATCATACATAAGAGAAGTAAAGAGATAAAACACAAGAATTTCTGTAACAGTCTTCTTTATTGATCTTCAGTATAGGCTTACAGACTCAATACTTCCCTATGTACTTAGCTATAGGGGTCCACGCACTCAACTGTAGACACTACTCTATGCCTCTGTGCATGCAGCTGTAGAGCCTTTTCTCTTCTAAGACTTACTTTCCTGTGCTAACTCTCTAGATGCCTTCCATCGTACCCATAGACAAAAAAATTCTATCTCCCTTAGACTCTCTAAAACACACCTATTTATACAATCCCATGGTCTGCGGACCATGGGTAGATCTCAACAACCGACTCAATTTTACATAAGCAAGGGAAAAAACCATTTTTGACTCTTAACTAGTTCCACATCCACAATTCACGAAGACTTTACATCTTTTTACATCAAAACTTGGGCTTTTGCCCCAAAACTGACCCAGAGGACCCCATCCCAACATGGAGACTTAAAGAACCAAGGGTGTATAGTAATAACATAAGGAGATTGGCCCCTGATATGATCTAGAAGGGATTAGCAACTATGTGATATGCCTTTGGTCATGACACCCAGTCCCATGGTTGAAAAGCAGTAAGAGGCTAAGTAAAAGGGTCTAAAGGCCAATATCGAAATCTCACGATTTTGTAATACCTTCCTTAATAAAGTTACAAAATGAGGAGCTCTAAAATTTCAGCACTAAGGTGTTTAAAGGATGAATGAGTCAGTAGCTAAGTAAATGCGCACAAAAGAGTTGGTGTCTTAGGAGTAACAGTGACTCCAGAGATCGTTGAGTCAAGGCAGCGAGGACCATGATTGCACATATGCTTCAATGGATTCAATGGCAGCTGTCATATGTAGGAGACAGTGACAGACATGATCACGGTTGCACAAGATGAAATAATGGAGTTTTTCATGAGTTGAGACAAGCCATCCATGATATTTCTTGCATGCTACAAGAAATTGAATGAAGATTAGAGTCTTCAGGATAGGAGAATTGTTCACATAAAGGACAAGTGCCTTGTTGTAGTGTGCAGGTTGATTGGGATTTAATTCTTGTCATGGAGAATCACATAGAGATCCATTATATAAATTGGTTGTACTGCAACCATAGTTGGTGAGTAAATGGTGCCAATTCTCATGTTTAATGCAGCCACTGAATTCAAGCAAGAGACACAACAACATGATGATAAGCCATGTAGAGGTACACTCTGATAGTGTGAACGACAGAGTGATGGATGACAGAGACAAAATCGATCATTGTGTTTCAGTGAAACAAAACCCATGATTACAATTCAACAATGTAGGGGGAAGAAACATTGTTGTTAGTGAGTTGTGTAGAGGTGTTTGTGTGTGAGTGCGTTGTTGTGTGAGGCCGAGTGAGCCTATGTTGCAAAGAAAATGCTGAGAGTGCCTGTACAAAGGAAAGAAACCCCGAGAGAGCCTGCGCTACTGTATAAGAGGTCGAGAGATCATGTGGAATAGAAGGAGCTAAGTGTCTATGTTGTTGAGAGCAGAGGGTCGAGAGAAGTATGTTGTTGTGGTGTGGAATAAGTGTTGAGAGAGTTGTGTGTTAGTTAATGTTTTTGAGCAAAAAAACAAGCTTGTGTGGAGTGAGTAGAGGACAGAGTGTTGTGTGGGCTATGAGTTAACAACAATTTGTTGCAGAGTGGCAGAGGGAAGTGGGATGCGTGGGCCAGCAGGTTGTTGAGGAGAACATAGGTGAGAACAGGAAGAGAGGCTACCAATTACATTAAGCAATAAGTTTTCTTTTCAGTGTGGGTTGGAGCCTACATATAGGAAATTGGTGCTTACATCTCTAGTGGGTGTCTGAGAAGGCTTTGGAGTTGGTGCCTCCTACAATTTGGTGCTTACATAAATCCAAGGAGTTGCAAGTTGGTGCTTGCAACAAATCCATGGAGTTTTCACTCCAGATGGTGCTTCTGGTAGGTTGATCAGGTGTTTACAAAAGGAGGGAGTTGGTGCTTCCTGCTAGTGGGTGATAGAAAACAACCAAAGGGAATTTGAGGTTCCTATGAGTGGTGGCTCATAAACATATTGATGTAATAGAGTTTGTTCTCTTATGTTTACATCAACAACAACAACAAGATTTTGTGGTTTTTTCCTGGAAGGATTTCCACGTTAAAACCTTTGTGTCATATATATGCTGCTCATGATGTGTATGCTTGTGTTGATTCATATGGCTATTGTTATGGTTTGTTAATGGTTGCTCTCATTTAGTGGATTCCAAGTTTGAATGAGTAAAGATAATTTTGCATAAAAGTTTAAATTAGCCTTAATAATGATTCACCCCCCCCCAGTATTAACATTGTTTCCAACATTTGGTATCAGAACCAAGTTCCTTCAAGAATAGCTTAATCGCTAGAAGGTAGATCAAAGGGAAATAATTTCTAGTCAAGCTTGACTAATGGAAGAAGGAGCTCTATTTTTAAATGGATTGGACTATGAGCTCTCAAATATCATAATGGAATCCTAGTCAATGGTAGTCAATGAAGAAATTTCATTGTCTGTGATATATGGGGAGAGGAATGAGTTCAATACAAAAGCCAAGGAAATCATCATGAAAGGGTTGTCTAAGCTAGATGCTGATAAAGTGAGGCATTGTGAGTCAGCAAAGGAAATTTTGGATAGATTGCTATATATATATGGAGGAGAAAGCTACACAGCTAAAGAGGAGGTCAAAGAACCTTTCTACTCAAACAATGAATATGAATCTGTGAAGGATATTAATAATGAGAAGAAGAGAAGAAAGAAAAAGACAAAGGAATCTCAAAGGAAATATGCTCAAAATATTGAAGATTCTTCTTCCAATAAGGAAGTTTCTTCCCATCACTCTCGAGTTGATGATGATGAAGAATCAGATGAAAGGTCTTGTTTCTCGGGAGGTAAGCTATTGCTTTGTGATAAATGTAAAGAAATAGGTCACTCATTATAGAGATGTTCACGTGAATCACTTGAGGATAGAGATAGCCATGAATCTAGTAGTAGTAATGAAGATAGACCTACTTTAGTAGAAATAGCGAAAGAGGGACCCTCTACAGAAGAAGAGGGATCCCAAGTGTGCTCATCCTTGGGGGAAAATAAGAGTATGCCTAGTAGTGATGAAGAAGGGATACTCCTTAGACCCATGGAAGATTCCATGACACAGGGATGGATTTAGATCTTTGTGGTGCCTCATCCAACACCTCTGATAGTGAAGAAAAGGATCTAGATGAAAGGATATATTTGAGGAAGAAGTTGATCTCTACTTTAAAGGAGGTCAAGGACATTTTTATAACTCGGCTAGAGTAGGTTAGGTTATGTCAATCTTGCAACTCAGTGTAACTATTTCAAACCAGATTTTAATTGGAAGTTAGCCCTTCCAATCTGAGAGGGATCTCTCAATATTTTTTAATAATGCAAATGGCTAACTCTAGTTTTCTATTTTATTTTTCAGGTGAAAGAGTGTGAGGGTAGCCACCATTGGGCATGGAGTCAGTCAAAGAAAAACAACAATGCACAACATCATTTTATGGAAACTAAGGAATATTTGGTTTACTAAGGTGGATAAGGACATTCACAGTAATCATAACAAATTGAAGGAAGTTGGAGTTGTTTGATAGATTTCCAAGTAATCAACAAACTGTGAAAACTAATAACAACAAAGGAACACGATAGGATGGGACTGAAACCAAAATGAATCTCAGGTTAAAACAGAATTGCTACAAACTGTATTTTCTATTAATTGAAAACAATACAACAATGGTTCTCACATCACCGATCCCCCCTTTTGCAGAGTCGAAAATCTACATATCTATAGGGAAAGATATCTTTACATAATTTGCCACCTGGGCTAGATTCAATTGAGAACTATGAGATCTAATCCTATCCGATTAATAAAAATTCGAGCCTTTATAGGAATTTATGTTACAATAGAGTTTGGATACAAATGGGAGTCATACGGTCTGTTAAAATTAATTTAAAATCACAACAGTATATTGGTGGAAACTTGAACATATGGCTCTTTGAATCTGTTGTTTTGTTTGATGTTGAAACGTGCTAAAAAGGTCTTGCTCATCCACTGTGTCTCTGCCTTGTTTTCTTGTTGCCTCTTTAAAGACCATGCTACTAGATATTTGCCGAAAAACACCTGTGCTGTCTCATGGAGCGGAAGCGTTCGTTGATCTAGGTCATTGATCAATCTTGAAATCCCATGGTGGTCTATGTTTATGAAGGAAATTAGGCGGGCCACTTCTCTCAAAACTATTCATGTAGGATTGGACACATGGCAACTGATGATTGGAGGAAATGAATATATTATCAGGATGGGAGTGGACGTCCATGGATGAGTTGACATATGTGGATGGAGGCCGGGAGTTGATGTGAAGGTGGGGTCAGGATTGTTGGTGGGAAGTGATTGGAAGAAGGAGCTATGTGGCAGTAGGGTAGTGGGGGTGAGGCGAAAGTGGAGAGTGACGTGAAGCACAAGTGGAGGGTGACGTGAAGTAGAAGTGGAGGGTGACATGAAGTGGAATTGTGCGTTATAGCGGGAGCAGGGAAAACCACTTCAGAGGGGGGTCAGAGCATTTTTGGTATTGGGTGGGGGGGGGGGTCCAAAATCACAAGGGAAGGACACGTTGGTGGTGGGGAAATCGTTTTTCAGACCACCCCCTCACCGTTAAAGAGAAACATAGTGGGGAGGGGGGGGGGGGGGGTCTGAAAAGGCTTTAGAGCCATCAAATGGAAAGCTGATGGTGACGGGGAGTGGGGAAACGTGCAATGTTTAACCATTGGTGGAACCGGGGACTTATCAGTGGAGGAGTGATATCGACGGAGGAGCGATATCGGTGGATCAATAGAGTTTTGCGATATTAGGAGATCAAAAGGGTGTTGGGTCCCCATAATACTAGTGATTACCCCTTTACTATTGTAGTTGTACCCGTTATTAATATTGTTGTGCCCCTATTGTGCCCATATTGTTACTATTGTGCCCTATAGAAGCCCACTATTGTTATTATTGTGCCCTTACATTATTATTGTTATGTAGGCTCTGATTATGTTATGACCCCTTAGACTCCTATATATAGAAAGGAGGTCCTTTCATTTGTATCATCCAAGAATTGTTCATTTATGTAATGTAAATGGAGGTTTCCCCCCTCGAAGAGGCTGAAATTCTAAGGCGTTGATCTATCTTTTCTATCTTTTCTTGAGCTGGTTTCATAACATTTGGTATCAGAGCTTTGGATTCTAGGGTTTCGCTGCTCCAAACAGGTCATCGTGGCATTTTCGCTATAACTTTTTTTCGGTGATGTTTCAGAAGTTGAGAAAAAACACCCATTTGAGAGGCCATCCCACTAAATCTCGGGTCTGAATTTCAGAGCATTTTGCGCTATAATTACGGAGATATGATCTGAGGAATTTGGTCTTTTTACAGACTCCTGAATTAAATTCCAAACAAGTGACCTGGGGAAACTCATCATAACTTTTTCTCTGAGCATTGGATTGAAATTTCGTAAAAAGGTGCAGAAAGAGGACGGACTGTAGTTTCTACTATATAGTTTGCAGAGCCAGAGGTCGAAACAGTGACTCGTGGAACATCGTACAAGTTCGCTCTAGTGAATTAGTCTATAATCAGGTCAGTGTGGGAGATTTGGCATAACTCTTCATTGGAGAATCCAATTGGGGTTAGACTGGTGGCATTGGAAAGAGGACACAGAGGGCTACCGCAGGTCGCAAGTTTAGAACTAGATGATCTGAAATTAAAGAGATACATTAGAGGCAATATCGAGCTCCTACAAAGTGAAAAAAGGTGTGTATATTTTTTAAATGTTTGCTTAAGCTTGGTTTGAAAATTTATTTTGAAGGAATTCAAAGGGCATAAGGAAGAATTATTATCAGTAATTGATGCTTTGAAGAAAGAAAATGGAAAAACCTAGTAGGTGACCTGAAAGCTCTAGCATGACTCATGAAGAAGAGGAAGAAATGCAACATGATATATCAAAATTACGAGAACAAGTGCAACAAGTGTCACTTGCACAAAAAGGTGTAGAAGCTAAGATGAAGACAAACATGGAAGAATTGAAGATAAATATGAATAAGTTGCTACAAGAAAGGGTCACTAAAGGTGAAAGGGTAGTAAAGGAAACTCATGATGAGAACAAAAGAAAT